>BGPR01001706.1:152757-168519 GCA_013235015.1 Araneus ventricosus
TAACTTTACAGACTTTACTCACCTGACAATAAGAATCATAAAGAACAGTACAATACTTTCGATAAGTTAACAAAAAAATACAATGAAATTACTAGCCAAAAAATGTTTTCGAGTGGAATGATGAGACAAAATAAGGAAAATTTTCGAGCCTGTCAAGCCAAAAAGCAATGTTGTCACATTATTATTAATTTTTAGAAAAAAGGGAAATTGAGAACAAACCTTTGTAATAATTTTAAATAAAATAAAGAATTCTGGATTAGCTCTGGGGGTCACCCACTCCAACAAAATTTACTTCCTTTTTATACGGTTTCCGGGATGTTAAAACCTTATATGAAACAAATTAGACGTCTACGAGTTAGTTTAGTTACAATAGTTAGTTAGAACAATACAATGCTTTCGATAATTTAATAAAAATTACGATGAAATAACTAGCCAAAAAATGTCTTCGATCGCCTCAACGCTACAAGTATCAGTGGAATGACTACAAAAGTAGCAAAATTTTCGAGCCTTTCAAGCTAGAAAGCAATGTTGAAACGTTTTTATTATTTTTTTAAAGAGAGAAATTAAGAAAAAACATCTGTAATGATGTTAAATTAAATCAAGAATTGGGGCTGGGCGGGGGGGGGGGCGGGGCCCCCGTACCCCCCCCCCGGATTCGCCATTGTATATGACTGATTCAGTACTTGTGCTGAAGACCGGTGACCGATATGATGATTATTTTCCGTAGACCTTTATTTAACAGCTCAAATGATGGAGGAAGAAATTAGGGATGTAACGAATAGTGATTTGGCCGTATAACCGAATACCGAATATTCGGCCAAATTTCAGGCCGAATACCAAATTTTTTAGAACATTTCACCTTTGATTGCAAATGAAATATTTTTCAAATTTTAAATAGAAAAAATTAAGATTAAATAAAATTATTTTTTTATTACTTGTATATTTAATGAAATGTTAAAACCTTCATGTATATTTGTAATATTTTAAATACTTTAATTCCAATGATAAGAAATGAGAAACCCTCATCATTTTGAGATTGCTTCAAAGAAATAAAAAAGAAATCATTTCAGAACATGACAACAATAAATACAGAAAAAAATTGAATGTATAAATTAAAATTACTAGAAGTAAATTCCTATTTTGATTTTTAAAAAAACAAAACAAACTTCTAATAGGTAGGATGGAGAGTCCATTTAATTGGTGAAGAAAAAAATGTGGAAAAATTTCCAAGGTTCTCAAATTTAGCAAAAAAATGTCGTTCAGCACCTGCAAGCATTATAGCAGTGACCGTTTATTTTCTGAAGTTGGTAATATATATGATTTTATATGGAGCTGACTTCTATAAATGATACACAACATTATTAAATAAATTTATGTACTTTGCAACTTAAAATCGGATAAATGTTAAGATTTGTTATATAATAAGTGCACTGAAATGTAATTCTGTAAAATTCATTGTTGAATGTGTATTTAAAAGCACATTTTAAAAAATTATTATTATGCTATTATGAATATATTCGGCAGAATATCTGCTTAGTATTCGGCCAACCGAACATTCGGCAAAATGGCCGAATACAGAATAGTTGCCGATTATTCGTTACATCCCTACAAGAAATTATCGGGGTGGCTTAAGGTCCTATATTGCTCTAAATAATTTTAAAAACCAATAACTTCTGTTATAGGTAATTTTCTTCTTCTTTCTTAGAAAACTTAGAAGCTAGAAATTTATTATGAAATGGGTAGTGTTTGGAAATTGGAATCACTAATATTTGGCAGTGACACTAAAGACTAGAGGCGAGTCATACAAACGCAATGGTAGGATTTCTCTTACCATCAAATAAAGGCTACAAAGAACTCTTGTAATCTCCGTATTATGTGCTTCCTATGGTGTGCTGATTTGCACTTTTTCAGAAACACGCGTGGGTTATGCGGCTATTATATACAGGAGCATGCAAGATAAGCTGTCTCATAGGAATATGAGTATGCGCTATGTAATGAGACCACTGACAATGAAACCATTAGTGATTAAATGCCGAACTTAGCAATCCAATCTCGAAAATCATTGAAGAAATTGGATAGTCATTTAGTAATGTTTGGCGTTGTCAAGTTAGTAGGAAATGATACTGTAGGTGCATGGACTGTTTAAGATGAATGTGCACATGATGGAGCCAGCAGATAGATTTCTCTTCAAACTTCCACACGACACTTCATTTAATTCAATAAAATAACCAAGTAATAAAATAAACAAAGTTACAAAAGGAATAAATCAAAATAAAAAGAATCCGGCAGTGAACTTTTTCAAGGATCACCCGCCTGCAAGGATTCAAAGATTGGGATTTTTTTCTGTAAAGGGTCCGACTGTTAGTCTGAAAATTGGATCCTTCTTGGCCCGTATTCCAATGTTTGAATCATTGCAGGCGAGTGATCTTTGAAAAAGTCCACTGCCGGATTCTTTTTATTTTGATTTAGCCCTTTTGTAGCTTTACTCATTTTATTAGTTGGTTATTTTATTGAATTATCGTCATTGTTTTCTTGGAAGCTGCTACATTTTGCACGCACCAGATACTTTATGTGCATTTATACTTTCTGATTTATCTTAATTGTCATTTCTCGAAGTAGTTTTAGTTTTAATTTTTAATTGTTTTTAGTGTATTCCACACGACAAATATCCGATCCTGTAGCCGAAAATCTGAAACCAGACCATTCTTCCTAAAAAAAAAAAAGCAGAAAGAGAAAAATCAGAATTTTTTCTGTTGGAAATCAGCTGTTGAACATATCATGGCTGATTCCTATGAGAGACTCACCTTTTTTATCTAATTAGATGATCCCATCTCTACTATCTCTTAAATATAGTACTGGAGGGGGCATGTAATTAAAAAGAAAGGGTTTTAACACGTTAACTATCATGGCTGATGCCTAGGAGAGACTCAACTTTTTTTTTTATCTAATTAGATGATCCCTTATCCACTATCTCTTAAATATAGTACTGGAGGAGTCATGTAATTAAATATAAAGGGTTTTAACACGTTGACTATCACGGATGATTCCTAAGGAGAGACTCACCTTTTTCATCTAATTAGATGATCCCTTCTCTACTATCTCTTAAATATAGTACTGGAGGGGTCATGTAATTAAATAGAAAGGGTTTTAACACTTTGACTATCATGGCTGATGCCTATGAGAGGCTCGCCTTTTTTTTTTTTTATCTAATTAGATGATTTCTTCTCTATTATCTCTTAAATATAGTACTGGAGGAGGTCATGTAATTAAATAGAAAGCGTAGAGTCTCGCATACATGAGTGATGGCAGAGATTGTGTTAACTTATGAGAACAAAACATACCTTCATTGAAAAATATTGATTTCGTAGGAAACCAGAAAGCATAGATTTTGTGTTGATATCTTCAGTTTATCTTTTGCAAGATGCTAGATTTTGAGACAGCCTCCGCTTTTTTTAAACCAAAAATATGTCATGAGAAATTGATGAAAAGAAAAATCAAACACAGCTATCAAACTTATATTAGACGAATGCAGAGCTTTTTGTGAGTGACGATGAATTTTCATTCAGCTTTCATTTTACAAAATAGAATCACAGCAACAATTAGGGTTTGAATGTTGTTTATCGGGACTAAATGATCCTTTTAAAATTGGGAAGAAACGGTAATTGGAGGTATTCTCTAATGAGGCTACACTGTGTTCATATTCATTCTAGAATGTCACTACATTCTTTAATGAACTAAAAATACTTTCAAGAAAAATACACCAAATCTCGAAACTCTGCGAAATTCTTTTTTAAAATGGTGAAATTAGGAAATCTGGTGGAATAAGTGGGCCTTATTTGTAAGTGGTCTTGAAATGAAAATTAAGTTTGAATGCTGAAAATGAACCCAGAATTCTGAATAAATGAATTACTATTAAATTAACGCTACATTAATTTTTTCAGCTAAGAAATCGGTTTCCATGGGTTCCTATATAAGAAAAAATAAAAATTCTGATTGTCCATAATGTTTCTTAAAAATTTTCTTAAAATTTTCATCAATCTTTTGAACAAAGAAGCTTTATCGAAATTTAATTACTGTAACGGATTGTGCTTCTACACAAATTATCAAGCAAATTTTACTTTCCATATACAGGGTGCCCACTAAAGTCCCTTCCACTCCACTTAAGTTCAGAACGACTATGGTTATAGTCATAAAAGCGGTGTGCAGGTATAGTAAAAAGTTCTGCGCTACACCATAAAACCGCTTATAGCGCCACCTACCGGCAAACTACGGAGTTAGCGTTCCTATGTCGAAAACGTAACGATATAGGGAAAAAGAGTAGGTTACAAGTAGTTGAGTAGGTAGAGCATCACCGATTTAGTATAAAAAGGCACTTTATGGACATTAATCTTAATCTAAATATAAGTCATTGTGGGTAGGGCCGGCCGGAGGGCGGTGCAAACGGTGCGGCCGTTTGCACCGCTGTTTCTAAAGGGCTAACTGATTTTGCAAATTAAAAAATGCATTCTAATTTTTTATTTTAATCCGAATATACATGCATTTGAATATAATCGCGCAATATGTGCACATTTCACGTCGACCGATCAAAGGCAAGGTTGGGTGGCTTTGAATCTCACTACATAACCAAAACAGAGTAAGAAAAGTAAAAGCAACGTGTTTCATTATGCTTGCGTTGTTACAGATGATAGTGCACCGTACGTTTGGCGGAGAAATAAATAAAATATTCGTATTTAAAGGGAAGACACATGCTTAATATAATATATTGCTGAAAATTTCTGAATAATATATTTCATTGTTGTTTGTTGCAATCATACTACTAAAAAATTGATCTTAATTTTCTTATATTATTTTTGGACAATTTCGGAATATAACTAGAGACAGAGATGCCGGAAGGAAACACATGTGTGGATCTGATAAATTTAAGAAAAGCATAAGAAAAGAAAGAAAATTGCTGAAAACTGGAGGAACTCGCTTGCAGAATTTTTAAAAACCGAAAATGTCCAATAAACTGACGGAATATATAATTAACGGTTATTGAAAAATCAAAACTGCGAAACTCGAATTACACCGTATGACATCCGAGAAAACAATCCTAATCATAAAATCCTATTGCAATAAAATATTTTGTTTTTATTGCATTCCGAATAATTTCAAAAAATCTGTTTGAATGTATGTTCCGCATCTCCTCCTAAATCACTGCACCGATTTCGACCAAACTTTGCACCATCAGACACCTGTCATCTTTTCAAAACGCAAATGTTAACTAAACAGTCAGTTAATTAGAAATTAATCGAAACCATTTTTCCGCTATAGTTCAGAGAAAATTATCCTCCGAAAATTATTTTTACACCATCTTAAAGTTCAAAATTTTACCTTTTTAATGATGCTGATTTTATATCTGTGACATTAATCCTTCGATTTTTATTAATTTTTCAAAATTTAATAAATAGTTTATTATACGCAGACGATGTTGAAATAAAGCAAATTTAATGATACTCCGTTGCTAGGCAACGGTGTAATTATTTTACCATTATTTTCTGATGTTTCTGTTTATTTATTTTTTTTTCAGTTATCGTTTGGCAATGTCTTCATTGATTCTAAAAGAATTCTGAAGTTTATTTAATTAGTTTAAAAAATCGCTGCGGTTAATATCGCCTGTTATCTTTACCTGAGTTTTCTACGAAATAATAAATAGGTAATATTTTAATTGAAAATATATAACTTTGAGTATTATGAGATTCAGAGTTGTGTTTTAACGATGTCTAAAAGAAAACATAAGTCAATCGCTCAAATTCCAACAAAGGCAAAGATAGTCAATCTTCTGTAAGTAGACCAAATAGATTTTTGACAACAACTCGCTCCATAAATGTCGTTTTCAGGCAAGCATTGGATTAATGTAAGTCGTTGTAGCCTTAATCTCTGCAGTTGGGAGGTTGTGGTTTTGAATGTTTATTGTACATATTTTTATGCAGAGTGCATGCCTCTGTGTGTGTTCCTTAATTCAAATCGACAGCTTTTGTCCAATCTCGAAGAAATTCCGCCCATGAGGTCTTGAAAACAAGATGCATTTTCAAGCGCTAGGTTAAAGCACCTAATTTTGTGCCTCCCACCCACCAACTACTCAAAAAATTATTTTTTTGAGTGGGGTTTTTTGTTGTAGAAAAATTGTAGAATTTCAGTTTAATATATGACACATTTGAACAACAACGATAAATAATATCTTTTGCATTTTGTGTCAAACTTGTGCATGCTTATTTTATAATAACAATTTCACTCCCTTCGTATTATATGGCCAATGCTCTTGTCAGTTTTTCTGATTGTGGTTTTCATGCATACCTTAACTGTATATAAAAGCAGTAAAAATATATTTTACGCGCCTACAATCAGTAAATATGCAGAAGTCAAGCAATATGAGTGTAATCCTTCACTTGGAATTGTTGCTGTTGAGTAAAATCTGGCATTTTCCTTTTTCTATGGAATACGTTGAGTGGGTGAGAGAGACACAGCAAATGCTTTTTGCCTATGACTGAGCAAGACAGCTGAAACTGTTGAGAGGGAAACGTTAAGATACGGCTCACTTTATTTAATACATATAGATATAAATTTTTTAAAAAATTTCAAAATTATTTTTAGAATGTCGTAAATATTTGGTTATTCTTCAGTATAAACGTCCCCTCTGACTGCTGCGTGCTAGGTCAAGGCCTAGGTGGGCCCTATGGGAAGTCCAGCCATTGTTAAATGGTTTAGAAAAGTGAAATAAATGTATTAATGCCTTGTGAAATGTGAAATAAACGTACTATTTTGTCTTTGCTACGCCCTCCCTACGGAAACAATGCTTCTGTTTTTTCGCGGGGGACATTAAAGCTACTAGGATGTTTCACCCTGGAAAGAGTAAGGAAAACAGATTTCTTATGTTGGCTCATGCAAACAACTGATATTCAATTGAATTAGCATTGCGACAATACTTTTTTTAGGGCTGTTGCCCTCATTTGGGACTCACCCGTTTCACCTTCCAAGGAGATATTAAAACTTAAGCAATGATAAAGGCTACTTAAGACAATACTTTTAACAAGATTTAATCATAATTTCATCAGCTTGCGAAATGTTTGATTGACATCCAAATAGAACACCAAGAAATATGCTTTATACAGGATGGTCATAAAGTATTGGACCCATTCAAAAATTAATTAAAAAGAAACATTAAAATGTTACAACTACGTTTTTCTTTTAAATGAGAGAGCAAATAAAAAAGTTTTTTTCAGATGGGTGGCGTACCATTACGGCTTTGTAAATTTGCTACATCGAGTATTTCCATACACAATGGCTACCGATCAGCCGAAGCCGATGCGCGTTTTCTGGTTTCCTTTTTCAGTTTTTTTTAATATCTTGAAAACTATTCAGTTTTCGAATTACAGTTTATTTAACAAATTAAAGAACGTAAAATTCCCTACAAATACGTGTTTTTATTTTTCTTCTAGCTTTAATAGTTTTGCAGATAATGGCTATAGAAGATGGGAGATGTCCAATAATTTACGACCACCTAGACCGCTGTAACGGCCCGTTACTTATCCGAAAAAAACTTTTTTAAATGTGCTATCATTAAAATAAAACCTTAATTGTAACATTATTAGTTTTCTTATTAAATTTTGAAATGGGTCCAATAATTTATGACCACTCTGTAGATTCAAAAAGACGCACACACGCATCCTTTATTTTTTCCTTACTATACACACACCTAAATGTGATTGACTTACTTTTCTTTTCACCAAACATTACTTGCCCCTGTCCCGAGAAAAAAAAGGCAACTTGAAACAAAAGTTTGGAAAAAAAAAAAATCCACATATCCATTTTAATGGAATGGAACTGATTCCAAAGTTTCAAATTACAACATCGACAGGAAAGTCCCTTGAAAAAAGAAAGGAACACAACCATTATTTTTTCTCTAGTAGGTTCCAAATTAAACAACAACAACCTTAAGTCCCCATGTTTTTATGCATTCCATTCCTTGACGCAAGAAAAGAAAAAATCGATTCTGTGAAATCACCACCTACGAGTATTTTATTCCTCTGATATCCCAACTCTGATCCCAATGCATGGAATCCCACCATCACCGCTGCACCAACACAACACACCAAAAGAATAAAAAAAACAGGAAAAAATCTCGCGGAGAGGGGAGGGCATGAACACAATAAGTGGAACAAAGAACTAACAAACACAATAAAAACTTCTTTCGAGGAGATCTGATAGTATCTCCTGTGTCCTTGCATGTTTGCTGGTGACCCTCCTGCTACAGCCGAGTTTGTCAGGATTTCTCCCTTTTTTTTGCCCGCTTTCCCCGCAGTCCATCAGCGCCGGGGCAAAATCAAATTTGAGTCGGGCTTGCTGGGCTAATGGGGTAAGAGATGGCGATCAGAGCATATTAGCGGGTTAGAGTTTGGGGTCGTTTGTCAACCTGCCTTTATCGGGCGGAGGGTTTCGGTCGTGAAGAAAACAAATTCTCTGGTCGAACGCGAATCTTTCTGATGGGGACGGAGGATCCTCTCTCTTAGATCGATTTTCTTTTTTTGTTTGGATCCTTTTTTTTCTGTTTTTGGTATGAGATGGATTCGGAGGAAATTTTCACTGACTTCTACAAATCAGTTGATGTCGAGTATAGTAAGTGAACGGGGCATGAGACCTTGGTTGCCAAAATTTTTCCGGTTGTTGGTTAGAGAAATGTAGCTGGATAAGGTAAAATTTAGTAAGAAAGAGACAAAAAGAACTTTATTGCATTCATATAATGTCCAATATGCCAACGCCAATCCAATATGCCATATGCCAATATATAAGAAATGCCCATAAATTTCATGCACAGTTTAAAATAGTTGCAATTTTATAAGCATGTGTGATACAAAGAATAAGAAATTTTGATGTGTTTACGTTTTTTTTGTTTTTGGAAAATTATTTCTAGAGATTTGTCAACAGAATGATGGATTTACTTTTTTTGTTTTGTCTTAATTCCTTTTTTTTTTTGTATGAGATGGATTCGGAGGAAATTTTCACCGACTTCTAGAAATCAGTCGATGTCGAGTATAGTAAGTGAACGTAGCATGAGAACTTGGTTGCCAAATTTTTTCTGATGTTGATGAGAGAAATGTAGCTTGATAAGGTAAAATTTAGTGAGAAAGAGATAAAAAGAACTTTATTGCATTTATATAATGTCCAATATAATAAGAAATGTCCATAAATTTCATGTACAGTTTAAAATAGTTGCAATTTTATAAGCATATGCGATACAAAGAATAAGAAATTTTGATGTGTTTGCGTTTTTTTTTTTTGCTTTTAGAAAATTATTTCTACAGATTTGTCAACAAAATGATGGATTTAGTTTTTTCTGTTTTGTTTTAATTCCTTTTTTTGTATGAGATGGATTCGGAGGAAATTTTCACCGACTTCTACAAATCAGTCGGTGTCGAGTAGTAAGTGAACGGGGCATGAGAACTTGGTTGCCAAAATTTTTTCGGTTGTTGGTTAGAGAAATGTAGCTTGATAAGGTAAAATTTAGTAAGAAAGGGATAAAAAAAACTTTATTGCATTTATATAATGCCTATTGTAGTACAAAATGTATATAAATTTCATGTACAATATAAAATAGTTGCAATTTCATAAGCATATGTGATACAAAGAATAAGAAATTTTGATGTGGTTACGTTTAATGTTTTTGGAAAATTATTTCTAGACATTTGTAAACAGAATGATGGATTTAGTCTTTTTTTTAAATTCCTTTTTTTTGTATGAGATGGGTTCGGAGGAAATTTTCATCGACTTCTACAAATCCATTACAGTAAGTGAACGTACTACGTCCAGTATAGTAAGTGAAGTGGGCATGAGAACTTGGTTGCCAATTTTTTTCTGATGTTGGTTAGAGAAATGTAGCTTGATAAGGTAAAATTTAGTAATAAAGAGATAAAAAAAACTTTATTGCATTTTTAAAATGCCCATTGTAATACGAAATGTCCATAAATTTCATGTACAGTTTAAAATAGTTGCAATTTTGTAAGCAGATGTGATGAAAGAATCAGAAAATTTGATGTGCTTACGTCTTTTTTGTTGTTGCTGTTGTTTGTTTTGTTTTTAAAAAAATATTTCTAGAGATTTGTAGACAGAGATATGGATTTAGTCTTTTTTGTTTTGTTTTTTAATTGTTTTTTTATATGAAATGGATTCGGAGGAAATTTTCACTGCTTTCTTTCACTACTTCTTCTTTTCTGTGTTTTTTGTGTGAGATGGATTCGAAGGAGAGGGGAAGCAACTTTTGTCAATTCTGGAAAAATCTACGGCCTGAAGTAAAGTCATGGGTCAACAATGAATTTGAATAATAAGCAATTTCTTATTATAACTTCTAAAAATAAAATTTGCATAGTAAAAAAAAAAATTAAGTACATAACATAAAGCTTTCTTATCCTTTTAACTAATTTTGTCTTTGACATATTTACAAAGCTACAACTGTGTTAAATTGTATACAAGCTTTCCGACGTATTAATAACTGGATTTACATTCGATATAAATCTTTCCTTATACAGCTCTCAAAATAACATATGGAAACTAAAGCTATTTCACTTTGAAATTTTCAAAAATTAACAGGTTGTGTGCTTTTAATTTGTAATAAGCCGACAACATGCTTTAAAAATAGACAAAGAAATTGGGAAAGCATTTAAAAAGGACTTCTAAATTGTGAGCCGTGACCTGAAATGGGGTTGTGAAAACATGAACAATGCATTCTTCTTTCGGATTCTTCTTAATTTATTTTGCTCATAAGTAATAGTAAAGAAAATCTTCTTGATTTTAAATATTTTATGAAATACTGTGAAGAAGAAAAGGAGATTTTAAAAGAAAACGCACATCAAAGTCTACCAGCGTTTGCCTGAAGTTACATTTTCAATCAATAATAACATTACTCATTTTTCCATAATTAAGTAACTCAATATAGGTTACATTGAGTGTGAGATAAACAGTAATAATAATAATTCAAATCACATGAATTTATTTTCATTTATTTTTAAAATAAAAGCGTGTTTTCCCTAACATTTAACACATTAATAACTCTGTTTACTTCTGGGAATTGACACGTTTATACTTTTCTTTTTTAACAATTGAGATTTTAGCATGATTAGCAAGACATTTTTATACAGGCAATATATTTTCACTTAACCAATCACATATTGGAATAGTATCTAAAGTAGGTGGAACACGGGGATATTGATGATTTTTTTTTGGAAAGCTAAAAAATGATTTAACCAAAGGAAATAATTAGAAATAATACACTATATTTATGCATTTGTTGATAAAATATAGGATTTCAGTCGAATTTTGGTCATAAGTGAAATAATAAAAAAAAGAATTACATTTTTTCCCTAAAAAGGGATTTGTATCAATCTGCCACATACAACGGATACATTGAAATATATATCCACACACAACGATATTGAAATATCGAAAATAATGATGGTTAATATGTCTGAGATCAAAACAAAAGGTGTTTTATCAATAAATTTTATATTCCAAATCAAGGTTTAAAAATTTAACAAAGTAACAAACTTTTATTTTAATCAAAATTCAACATCTTTAATGAGATTGGAAAAATGAAACAATAATTCTTCAGAAAACAATTTATCTCTACAAATAATAAATGAGAATGTGTGTGTCTAAAAATACTTTGGAGGAAGGGAATGTGAGCCTGGAAGTCGTTTTTGGAAATTTTAATGAATTAAAAATTAAGGGAAATTTTTCCTTGATGACTTACGAGAATAATGTAGCACAAAAATAATATTCACACCATCTGAAAATACAAAAAAAAAATCTCTTCGATGTTATTAATTACGTTTCCGTACATTCCCCCTCAATTTTAATAAATTCGTAAAAAACATTTTAAACCTAATTTACAACAATACTTCTAATTTTTGCAATGAAATTCAAACCGTGTTCTTTGTTTAAACAAATACTTTATTGCGTGTTTCTCTTTGATAGTTCATTTTTAAGTTTTTTTTCATTTCTGAAGATGATTTTGCGAAGTAGCTGCTGTTCAGGCGCATTGATACACACAGAAGATGCGTATCAATGCGCCCTGGAGTCAACTGTATCAATCTGCCCCAAGAGAGTTTTTAACTGAAAACAAGTGTTAACTCAAAATCAACACTAAAAATCCTCAAAACTTAATATAGTTCAGAAAAATGAATGTTTTTTCCTACCTTTAAAATAGATTCGCTGAAAGGAAAACGTAATTAGTGAAAGAAATCACACAACACGTACTTAGAGTAAAATTTACTTAGACTAGAAGATTAGCGGTTTGATTCATTTGCAAATTAACTTTTGACTTAACATAGCCGAAAAATATACTGTATGCTAAGGGTTACAGTGGCATATATATGAGGGGATATGAACATCTTGAGACATTCCAATCATCGAAATTTAAGAACTGTATCCATGTTCCCGCGTATCAATCTACCCCAACTCCCCCTATGCATATTATTAACAAGTTTTGGAAGAATTTTGGTACGTTTCCTAGTTCTTGAATAAATTATCCCTAAAATCTTTAACAATGGGAACTCGGAAAAGATTTTCTGACCCAAATTTTCAACTTGAATTTTTGTTTAATGAAAGCAAAATGTATAAAGAATAAATAACATCTAAGCCATCAATGCGCAAGAATGTTTTGTATTCTGTCATAGTTTCACCCATATAATTAATCCCTAAAAAATATATTTTATAAATTTAGAAAAAGATAAAAAATCCGGAAATACCAGATTTTAAAAAATGGAATTTCGGCTACATCCTGACCGCAATCAGCTCTCATAAGAGTTAATAGAACATAGCGATCGTTGCGGAATATACCATAATGATCACATTATTTTCTTCCATCAAAATAAAGAACGTAGAAAAAGAGAGAAAAATAATGTTACATTTTGCGGTATTATTGCCTCAATCCACATAATACCTTTTCAAAGAGAACAATTTTCCTTTTGCGATTATTCCAATCGATCTTTTCTGCTTTTATTTCGCCTTCAACAACAGGATGAGCAATTGAAGAAATTCGGTAATTCATACCTTGCAGCATTATCACAAAACTGGAAACTCCCACTTTTAGTTACCAAATTATGTAATCGGTGTACTTACTACCGTTTGGAATTGAAAATGCTTACTTAAATTGTCTTGTTTACGCTTTGCCATTTGAGGTGTGGTTTCGAAGAAAGGTGGAAAAGGTATAGAACAGTACCAGAAGTTGTGGCATTCGCATTCAGAAAATTCGAATGGCGCCAGAAGGAACTCGGAAATTACTGTCTTCGGAACTGAAAATAGGTGGTATTCGCAACAACGCGATAAGTGGAAGAAAATTATTAAACGATTTTTGCCTGTTTAAAAATAATTACAATTGCAATTTGCTCTGTTTTTATATATATTGCGTTGCAATTTTGAAATAAATCTGTCTTCTTAAAGTATTACTTCTTTGCAATTTTATAGCTTCTATTTGACGGGAAATGAGAAATTTATGTGGTAAAAATTCCACGAAAAGAGAAACATAATTAAATTGATGAATAAAAGCCTATTTTTAAAACCAAAGATTATATAACTAGAACTCGCGTGTATGATTTATTCAAAATTATTTTCGTCAGTTTTAACATTTCTGGAACGATTACTAGATTTTTCAATTTGAATTCTTTATTTTTTTTCGATTTAATCAGTAACTATTAAAATTACCCTATCTTAAACTTATCTAACTGATAACAGAACTTTAAATAAGTAGACGTTTTATTCATAGTTGAAAGTTTTATGGAGCGCGAGTAGGCTCCAAGTCATAGGGCAGAATCAAATTTGAGGCTCGATTCTCTATGTTTGCATATGACGAGGGAACGATTCTATATTTATCATGAAAAGTGAAGGGAAGAAAAATTTGCTTCTCCATATTTAAAATCGCGAGGCTAGTTTGAGATTCAGTTTTTCAAAATTTGGTCATCATACTTTGGTACGATTTGGTGCTATCTAAATGTCATTAATAATTACTCTCATTATCAGAAAATTTCAAAATTAAATTGGTCACATTAAAGTGCGAACTATTTACGAGTGCGATTATTGAAGGAGCGAAATATTAAAGTGAGAATTTTTAATGGTATCTTATAGATAGGCACGCAAAATTGTTTGTTGGGGACTGCATTCAGCTCGTGCACAGTAAGTTCGATATTCTTATTCTAACTTTTTTTAAATTTTGATATAATCTTTGAGCAGTCTATTAACTACATATTGTTAAAAAGTATGGGCCCAAAATGTCAACACATTTTGAATAACCATTACATAAACAATTAATGACACTAGTTGATCCAGCGCAGAGCATCGGCGCTATAGTCCAGTCAACGAAGGCCAAAAATCGACGAATAGAAAATAAAAATGGTGTAGTTTTGAAATTTGGCACAGTTGTTGGGGATAGTGTTCTAAACAACATATTAAAAGTCCCCGCCCGTGGGAGTTGCGCGGGGGGTACAGGGGGTTTAAAGGAGGGCTTTTTCAGTTTCTCTTAAATATCTCGAAAACTATGAGTTCTAGAGAAAACTTCTCAATTACAAAAATAAGCTACATTAAATTCCCTACAATAAAAGTCCTACATCTTTATTTTAGCATCAATAGTTTAGAAAATATGAGGAGTTGAAAAAGTCAGTATTTCCTAAATTCCTTATTGTAATGGTAAAATCAATAAAAAATGCCGAAATAACAACCTTCAGAAGCACCTCATGCATACATAATAATTTTATAAAGGTAGTATTGTATGTGAATAGTGGTAGTATTGTATTGTTGAGAATAGTGGTGGTGTCGGGGCGTTGGGGGGCAGAAATATATTTGATGAACAGTCGTGATCCCTTCCTCCCCTCAATCCGTTTCTCTCCATAAGATCAATTCTAGTCGAGTCAACGGAGGAAAAATAGAAAAAATAAATGGTGTATTTTTGAAATTTGGCACCCCCTTACCCAGGCACCAGTTAGAACTAAAAAATAAAAGCTTTAGCATTTTTTTAAAATTCTGTTCTTCATTACTATAATTTTGAATTACCAAACATTAATAATAATTGTATATTCTTTACATTCTGACGTCATAATTTTTTTCACTTCCTCAAACTCTGTGCTAGTGTTATGAAAGAGGGCGGTGGAATTTTAAACTATACTTTGACCTGCTCAAGACCCTTCAGGCCCCCCCCCCCAACTAAAAAAATAGGGTAACTCTATATAAAATGGTCTAGGATACACTATGAGCTTCTTCATCAGATTTTCTCTAAAAATTGATGCAAATAATATGGGTCGCCATCTCTACTAATTGTAAATATTTTGCATATATTGTAAGCAATAAACATACATTTTAAACGGTTGTTATAAAGAAATTCTTCATCTGGTGAATGCTACAGCGGGTATCTGTTTTGTGGCCCTGTATACTTAGGGTTACCATAATTCTTTCAGTTGGAGTTCGGACACGCCGGGGGTTTAAAAGGTCTCTGGGGGGGGGGGGGCCAAAGTAAGTAAAAAATTCTGAAAGCTGCCTACCCGCGACCCTATTTTGAGGAAGTGAGAAAAAATTGAAGACGTCAGAATGCCAAGAAGATACAATTTCCATTCATGTTTGGTAATTCAAAATTACATGAATAAAAAACAAAATTAAAAAAACTGCCAAAACCTTTAATTTTCAGCTTGAACTAGGGTGTGGATAAGGATTCACCCATTCTCTTATCAACAATGGATGTAAACA
>BGPR01001706.1:186871-209049 GCA_013235015.1 Araneus ventricosus
GCAGAACAGATAAATCACAAGCTACCACAGACCCTTGCTACATGCGATAAAACTTGCAGGATTTATCTATTCTGTAACCATTGTACTACTCTGTGTAAATATTGTAGTAAAGTGTCGTGTAATTATCTTTAATTAATTTAAATTCAATTGAGCACAGAATAGCTAAAAGTTCATTATCAGAATCTAAATACATAAAACGTGAATCAAGCACAAATCTGACAAGTCAGAAGAGGCCAAAAGTAATTCATTCCAAAACCAAGATAAATTAATTTGCCTAGCTTAGTAGTAAATGCCTAAATTAAAAAATCGTATCAGATTAAATTTCGATCATTATGAAATTGCACTAATCTTTATACATTTGATTACAGATTCCTGACAAGGATCTTGCAACTATATCTAGTCAATTTTGATCGTATAGAGAGTATAATCAAGAAATATTGTAAACGGCAAGCAGTTCAAAAATAGGTTAACTACATAACCCAAAGGTAAACATGTTACTGCTGAGCATAAAATAAGCACCAGACCTGGAAAACCTGTTAGGACACAATGTGAGAGAAAACATATTCTGAAAATATAAATGGCAGAAACTGTTGTAAATTAAATGCAGTTTATTTTATAGTTAACTGAAAATATAATAACAATTATTTGTGTGATAAAACATGCTATGACAAGTGCACAGTTGTTGATGCTCTTGAATAAAATAATCACATTGCAGGATCCAACATAACACATAACTGAAGGTTAAACAAAGTTAGGGGCCCCCTAACAAGTGTAATTCACTGACACAAGTAATGTATTTTGCAAATCAACCAATATTTTATCACATGAGAACAAAATGGCAAACAGAAATATATATGTATACATATATATATAAAAACATTTATTGTTTAATCAATGAATTAAAAACAAAGAATTAAAATTAATGTTTCCAAACGTTAATTAAAGGAAATACTTGGAAATAATAATACTAAAAAATAATAACACCACGAAAGAGATTATCAATAAATTACATATTAATAGAAACACTTGTTTTATGATTTTATCCGACGTTTTTCTCGAAAAAATCTACGGCGCGGACCCGAACTGCGTCCTTTCTTATGTTTTTCACTTGGTCACTTTACGTGATAGCTGACGATACCATCCACCCCATTTTCGATGCTTTTCGGACTGAAGCCCTCATGTCCTTTCTCTGTTTATTTGTGGAGGCCGGCGTGTAATATTTTGGAAGATCTCCGAGTTGTTGAGCGCAAAAGCCATAATGACGGCGGAGCGCTTAAAGCCTTCTCGAGGGAAGGGCAAGGTGAAGAAAGTTAAAGGGTGCTATCACAGTCCACAAAGGGGGGGGGGGAGTCAATCCCGACATTCCTAAGAGTGGAGGCACCCGTATGCCACGAGATACACAAGGCTGGGCCACCGAGCTACTAACTCGAATTATATTGTCCAAGAAATGCAGGGGAAATCCATAAACTGAGATTCGGCTCGCTTGTCTCTCGGCATGGAGGTAAAAGGTGCCGTGTTTGAATTTCGTTGTCGAAGATTAATGTAAAATATGCTTAATAAATAAAGCCCAATTTTTATCTTCAATATCCCAAGATGTGTCAAATCCTTTTTGTTCCTGATGTTGTATTATTAGGGAAATATCTACGTTGCAATTACGTGTAACACATGAAAGTTGCATCGAAATAAACGGGAAAAGATAAAGCGGCACTCGATGGTGCAGTTACGTAATACTTCAGTATTGAAGTCACTATGAACATAAAAAAAAACTGCGCTCGATGTTGGAATCAAGTAACACGATGCAATTTAGTCCATATAAAGAAAAACTAAGAATATTTGAACTCAATGCTCGCAAAATTTAAATCAATATAAACAGAAAAAGAAATAGCTGTACTCGATGTTGCAGTTGTGAAACGCACAAAAATTAATCGGATATAAAATGAAAAAGAAAAACCGGGATCGGTATTCTAATTATGTGACACAGAGAAATAATTCAATATAACGAGAAAAGAAACAATTAGATAATAATTTTAGATATACGCCATGGAATTTTAAATCTCAACCATTCGCGATCCATTTCGCCAATGGAACTCCCCCCCCCCCCGCAAAAAACAAACCAAAAAACACCGCAAACCTCTCATTACAGAGTTACCATCAACTCACGTCCTATTTTCGCAGTTAATTCAATAAACCCAATAGTTGGCATGAAATATTAATTATTAATGATGAAAAATTATTCTCGTACCATATACTTTGAAATGTTAAATGCATGTTACATGCTAATATGGATTTCCCATGTACTTTTGCTTTCTTGTGAAAAATCTACCAAAGCAAGTACTGTTGTAGCGATTGCTGTCGAGTTTCAAGTAAACGATATTCTAAGACGAATTCTAAGTGGACACGTGATGTAACAAATAATATTATTTTTGAAGAAATTAATATTTTTCTGAGAAATTTCAAAGTAAGATACAACGAATATCAAAATTTTTATTTTTTGATTGATTTACATTATTTTTTTACGATTTTTAGAAGTATTTCGTTAAATCACGAAATCAATTTTCTCCTCAAAATTTATATTATAAATTTTTTCTAGAAGAATGAATGCAAATTTTTTTCCAAGAATGTAGTTTAATTTTCTTACATATAACTAAGCTGTACAACGAAAATTCAAGAGTCTGTAATGTTTAATTAATTTCCAATAAATATGAATTTAATGACAATGAAACGAAAGAAAGTGGTATCATGAAAATTAGCCGTTCAGAAAATCACTTGCTCACTGTTAAAAGAAGTCCAAATGTCTTTTTAGCAGTTGAAGAAAACTGAATAGATTTTCAATGTACGCACTGAAAATTTTCTTACATATAACTAAGCTGTACGACGAAAATTCAAGAGTCTGTAATTTTTAATTAATTTGCAATAAATATGAATTTAATGACAATGAAACGAAAGTAACTGGTATCATGAAAATTAGCCGTTCAGAAAATCACCTGCTCACTGTTAAAAGAAGCCCAAATGTCTTTTTAGCAGTTGAAGAAAATTGAATAGATTTTCAATGTACGCTCTGAAAATTTTATCCAATGATAAGTCAAATTATAAAAATAAGAAGAAGTCTTACACAAGCATTCAGCGCTGAAGATAAGTGAAAAAAACTGAGGCGGATCTCTCAGCTTTGTACAGTGGATAAAGGATGCGAATGATATCACAGCCGGCTCTCCACTCTACAAATTTACACAACATATTAACTCAAGGATATTTAATTATGCGCTACCTAAATACGTGGAATCGAAACCTCAATCTGCCGACTACGAACTAACCTAGACCTGAAAAAAAGCAAGAATACATCAGTATACGATTGCATAGTTAAATAGCCTTAAAGCAATTCTGCTTTCGCTTAAACTTAAGCTTAATTTCATTTTTCTCATTTGAATTTTTCTATGCTTATCAGTTATTTCCGAATCTAATTTAACGCATTGTTACAAATTACAAAACATTAGTTTTGATTCTAGAAGCTCATATTTAGATTGTAAGTATTAACTTAATGTTAAGGAACAAATCGTCCCAGCACAAGGCATATTGTAAACAGGGATAACTCAAGTTTAGAGTGCGAAAAAGTTAGCGATATATCATTACTCTATCATGGTGCTCTATTACTCTATTCATGCTATGGTACTGGCTGTCCCCATGGTATTAGTTATAGTCAGTGACATATAAAGTTCGCAAAATGGTAGAAGTTACGATGTGTATCAACGCCGCCATTTAAATACTTTTGAATGTGATCCTAATGTATTTAAAAGTAAATGACATTTTTGAACATATATTAAGTTTTAAACTGTGTGAATTAATATTCTGTGAAATGAAACTCTATTTCTTTTCCAGCAAGAATTGATATTCCCAAACTTATTTTTCTATAGCGCCGAGTCACTGTTAACTGAGTTGTCACTGACTATAGTAGTAAGTTCCACCGACCATTTCAGATTATAGAAAATATGAGAAATTTTTACAAAACGATCATTCGTAAAAATAAAAGATTTTTTAAGCAATCACATGTAAAAATCGATCGATGGTGTCCATTTTTAACAAGTATTTTTTATCCATTACCTTCCAAAATCGGCATTCCAAGATCTTGACCTTTGAGAGGAAGTTGATTGGATTTGTTGGTTAAAAACTAAGTGCCCATGCCAATTTTTAACAAATATTTCTTTTCATTGATTACCTTCCAAAGCTGATAACCAGAGATCTCGACCTCTGAGACTATTGCAGCTCCAGATTATAGAAGAGATAACGATTGAAAGGCGAGAAATTGTCACTACCCAAACGTCAGTTTGTAAAAAAATTAAACGACGATTACCATAAACAAACATTTCTTGTCATTCATTACTTACCGAAACTTGTATCCCAAGATTTCAACTATAAAACTGAATCATTTTTAACAAATATTTCTTATTAATCATTACCTTCCGGAATTAATATCTCAGGATTTCCACCTTGGAAACGATGTCATTTTAACAAACATTTCTTATTATTCATTACCCTCCGAAATTGACATCCTGGGATCTCGTCTTTGAGAACACTTCAGCTCCAGATTATATAAAAGACAGAGAATGAAAGGATAGAAATCGTCACTTCTCGTGCCACACTTTGTAAAAAACTACAACGGTATTTTTTAAGAAATATTTCGTGTCATTCACTACTTTCCTCAACTAACAACCAAAGATCTCTACCGCTAAGACGGAGACATTTTTAACAAACATTTCTTGCCATTCATACCATCTGAAATATGACATCCGAAGATCTCGAATTCTTGAAAGAAAAAGATTGGATTCCGTTCGTTAAATAATTGAGCGAACATGACTTTTTTAACGAATGTTTCTTGCCGTCCATTAACATCCGAAATATGACATCACAAGATCTCGACTTCTTGAAAGAAGAAGGTTAGATTCCGTTCGTTAAATAATTGAACGACCATGAATATTTTTAACGAATATTGCCTACCATTCATACCATCTGAAATATGATACCCCAAGATTTCGACTTCTTGAAAGAAGAAGGTTGGATTCCGTTCGTTAAATAACTGAACGAACATGACTTTTTTAACGAATGTTTATTGCCATCCATTAACATCCGAAATATGACATCCCAAGATCTCGACTTCTTGAAAGAAGAAAGTTGGATTCTGTTCGTTAAATAATTGAACGACCATGATTATTTCTAAGGAATATTTCTTGCCATCCATTACCTCCCTAACTATGACATCCCAAGATCTTGACCTGTGAGCCGAAGTCGGTTGGATTGTGATCCGACCCCCTCTCCGGCGGAAAACGGCCCACGCTTCTAAATAGAGTCGATCTTTCACGATACCGGTGAGGGCAACCAGAAGACTTCTACGACTCCGGGGAAGGCGGAGGATGCGGATTACTGTATATGCACTTTGCGGGTCGACCGGTTGTAAACCGTGTGGTTTGGTGTCGCGCTGCCCCATAAAAGCGGGGCTGCTGTCCCGCCAGTACAGCCAGGGCAGTAAATCTTGGGTCTGCCCGGCAGCTTTACTGCCCGGGCCGTGCGCCCTCTTTAGCATAAACATAAAGCTCTCCCCGCTCTAGGGTTTTATTGGCAGTGGCTTTGCCCTGTCCCCCCTCAGCCCCCCTTTATTTCCAAAGGTCTATCTTTGTATATAGATATATAAGTTCCTTTTTTTATTTGTTTATTTCTTATTTTTCCTTTTCGCAGTCGATGTTTTTGGGGAAGGGAACAGGTTGGGGTAATGGCTGGCTTAGGGGTGGATTTCTTTATAGTGTTTTCTATTTTTGTTATTTTTTTTGAATTTGTGTTTTTGTTTTTTGGCTGGCAAGGGAGTTTAAAGGCGGTTTTGCGTTTGGTTGGGAGTGGAAAAAAAAGGTGTTGGGGGGTAGGGGGCTAAGGGCCCGCCAGGGTAAAGATGTTTGAGGGGGGTGGGCAGAAGGCGGTTTTTATTTCTTATTTTGGGTTTGTGTTGTCGGTCTCTGTTTTATACCCTCTCTCTGCTTTTATTATTTCTTGTGAGATTTGATTCCATTGTGATCAGGATCTAAGATGGAAATTTTGAAATTCGTCACTGGTATTCCGAGGAGTTATGTTCCTTAAAGACTTCCTGTTCGGGAAATGTAACCAGAAAGGAAACCAATTATTCAGAGTAAGGGATTCATGTATGCACGCGTTTTTCACTTTTTCTTTTCTTTGTTAGACGAACGTTTGCAAATAAATGCTTTAGAAAAACAGACAAAACTCTATATAAGGCTTTCATATTCATAGAATCTTTTCTATCTTAAGAATACTTTACTTTACACTACGACACACCCCTGACTCCATCTCCGGTTTGCAGTTTGGATGAGTGTGCGTAGAAACTTAATTGAACAAAAAAAAAAGTTTACATACAGTGTTTTAACATTGACGAATAACATGTGAGAATTATAAAAACAATCAAAAATGCGTGTTTACATATGAAAAGAAAGACTCGCGAAGCAAGAACAATTTTAAGACAGGGCCCAAAAGTTCGCTGCATCTATATACTTGTAGGAGGACTGACTAGTGTCCTAGGTATTGAATCTCTAGAGGGTCTTAGTCCATGAGTCTGAGGTCTTGGTGAAGGAGAGAAATCTGGGTCGGAGTCGGATGAACTGGTTGCGTCCGGTGGCTGTTTTATGAGGTTCTCATTTTCTGTGAGGAAAGATACGAGTTTAGATATTTTTATTCTTGATAGTTTATTTGAAAGTATGCTTTTCCACCAAAGCTGAGTGTTTTCTGCACTTGGTTTTGTAAAATGAGAAGATGACGTCATGTGACAAGAAGTTGCGTAATGGAGTGGGTCTCCCTTTTCCCCGCATGCGCAGATATCTGAATGATGAAGCCGGAAAGGCGACTAGGGACCTTCAAAATCATTTCTTTAAATTTTGAACTAATCAATTTGAAATTTTGCAGGCATAACTAAAAGCACTATATAAGACAACATAAAAAGTTTAATGCATTAAATTTATTTATTTCTGAGTTATGGGTATAAATGTAATTTTTAATAACAATTAATGGCTTTACTGATAAATGTTCCAGGCCCTCCAAAATTACTCGAAATCACTCTAATTATTTTTTATTAGTTACTCTAACCCTTTTCAAACAAAAATTGGAATTAATGTTTATTCTTCAGAAAGGAATTTCAAAGTGAACACACATAATAACTCAAAACTATTGATTTTAGAAAAAAAACATTCCCAATATTTGATAGGAACAAAAATATTTACAGTTTAATGACAAAATAACTTCTATATGAATGCCAACATTTCTTCTCCATATATGTTGTTATACTTATTTAAAATGTCATAGAATTTGAACAAAAAATTGAAGCGCCTGGAACATTTATCATAAAGGGCATTCTTTGTCATTAAAAATTACATTTATACCCGTAACTCGGAAATAAATAAACATATTACAGTGAAATCTTGTGTGATGTCTTATATATTACTCCTATTAGTGCCTGCAAAATTTCAAATTGATTAGTTGAAAATTCAAAAACATGATTCTGACGGTCCCTATTCGCCTTAAGAATGATGGATTTGCATGTTAATTTTGATAAGCAAGGAGATAGGATTTTTTTCAATTGAAGAGCTTGATGAATTCTTCATCTTATATCAAAAGCGAATAACCCCTGGCAATAAGCAAAGTGACAAAACCTTTCCACTGATATAAACCAGATGTTACGTTTTTGCACCTTTTACAATCCATTTTAGCACATTTTACAGTACTTAAAGTTTTTTTTGAACTAAAATTTGAAGAGAAAGAAGCAGTGAATGGAATTATTTTATGTCTTTTTTCTTTTCTCCGTTATCGTGCTATTGACTTTCACACATATTTAACAGGGATCTACAATATGCAATGCATGTTACGTAACTTCTGATATCAACCGTTAGATGTATTGAAACAGTAGAGGAAGCAAAAGTAGCCTCTAAACCAGAGCTTCTTAAATTTTGTATACTCTCGATCCCATATTGATTATAAATTTTTTTTCCCTCCATTCCATCCATATACGAAAGGTTTTTTAAGTGGTCTGTAGAGGATAACATAATTTGAAATAAAGATTTTTAGTAAGAGTAAGCCCATAATTGTTTTCTAATTCAGAAAGTCTCTGAATTAGAAAAATGTATCGTTATTTTGTAAATTTTTTTTTAAAAAAATGTGTCAGCTTTTCTGGAGTCTCTCAAACGATGCGATAAATTTTAGTTTCAAACCGAAAATCAGAAGTAATAAATAAAATGGTTAAATACCTATGCACTAAATACGTGACAGTGAATTTTTTTTTTCTGTAAGTTTATTTTTTTAAACCTGAATGTTTCGCAGTTAAAATGAGTTTTAAATTCAAATTCAGAGAGAATAACTAGTACAAATTTATCTGATGAGCATCGTTGAAAAATGTTGTTAGCCTAAAATACTTTTAAAAAAATAATTAGCTTTCTTAAATCTCAGGAGAATACGGGAGATGCTTTAAAAAGTTTGGTAAGGCAATTATTAACGTTGCTATGCACTTTTCTCCATAGGAGATTTGAGGGCGGTCTACCCAAGCTACATTTCGTCGCTTAGCAAGCAACGCCCCCATCTCAATTTTCTGACATTTCAGAGAGGAAGAAAAAACTCAATTTTTCGCAACCAATAATGAATATTTCTGAATTGTTTTCACATCTGATATACACACGAGCAACCAGCAACAACATTAATCGTCAGGAATCCTAACACCATTTGGTTCTACACTTCGAGGATTATAGTTTCATCACGGATTATAGTTTTATTTGATAAGGTAAGCAGATTTGGATCACTGTAAGAAGAAGGCATATAATCTGCAAATTCGTATGAAGGATTTCCTGTTAAGATTGTTAATCGTACTTGCACAGTGGCATAAGTAGTCTCAAGACATCTAAGAGATGTTTACATATTCTGAACTGAAATACTTCAATAAAGCTTGGTATAGACGATAAAAAAAGCTAGATATCCCATACATTGGGGGTGAATACCTCATAATTAAAATAATTTACTTATTATAAGACTTTATTGTCTCATATACATCAAATGAACAGACGTCTTTAATTAGCGAGTACAGCAACGATTTTTTGCACTTTGTCCCGGATTTTAATTAAATGTCTCGGTTTGTCCCGCCGTTTTCTTATTAGAAAATCAATCGTGCTTAAAAAAAAAGATTAACTAGACCTAACCTTTCAAAACAGTTAACTTGTGAAGAAATCTTTTCTCTAAATTTGATGGTGCGTAGAATATGCACATCTTACCATGGCCATTGTCGATGAGTCAGCCTGAGGGAAAAATAAAAAAAAAATAATTGGAAAATGTTCCATTAGTTTCTTTATCTCCGACTAATTTTTATGAAAATTATTTACTATTGACTTCAGCAAAAGTTCTTTATAACGACTGTGCATGATTGTGATTGTGATTGATTTTGTCCTTATAAAGCAAATCGTAATAGAGTAAAATACAATAAAGAATGCAAAAAATAAAATAGGCATGTTTATTTTTTTATTTAGAGTTTTTTTTATTAAAAAATATATCCAAAGTACACTTTTGCTTACACATTGTCCACTGAATAACATAATTCTATGGCAGGCATCAAATTCTGGTACTGTAGAGTTTGAAGAAACAAAAATCTGCAATACCTCTATTAAATTCTGTTGTATAGAATTTTAAGCTAAAGAAATTTTTTCAAAATTATTTAAATTCTCTTTATTTTTTTCTTTCGGCTTTGTTTTACTAAATTGTAATTTAGTAAAACAGAGCCGAAAAAAAAAATATAGAATTTAAATAATTTTGAAAAAATTTCTTTAGTTTAAATTTCTATACACCACTATTAAATCATTTTTTCTTTGGAGCGTGCCTGATACCTTTATTTCGAATTTCCCTTCATCTGTTGAAACAATTTTGTCAAGTTCCACATTGCCACCATTTGCCTCTTCACTCCATGGTATCACATCTTCACCAGAATTCTCATATTCTAGATAGGAAAATTAAAATTCAATTTTTTTCCTATAATCCTCTAGCTATCAGGCTCTATATGAGGGGATTTTAAATCTGTAATAGCATCTTCAAGCTCGTGAACTTTCGAAAATCCTGCTTGATTGTCTGTTATAGCTCTTTTTTTCCTATACAATTATAGAAAAGAGAAAAAGAAAATTATACTTTCCTGACACTTTTGCCAACATTATACCGAAAGCTTACTTTTTTACTTTATTTTTTTACTTCACATAAACACACAGCTTCGGTATCTTTAACATTAGTTCGTTGACGATACTGTTACGAACATTTAAAATCGCTTCCCAGCAATGTTAGTCTTATGGTTGGGAAGAGAGTTTTACAAGATTAAACATGGAGTGACGGGCAGCGGCTGTTCCGGGACACCAGACCTTGGCGACTATTTTGGCGACCTTGGCGACAAATAGATAATTCCAGAAAATGCAATCCTTTTCTCGATATCTCTATTAGGAAAGGGAACACGCTTGAATATACGAGAAAACTCCAAGTGACGTCACCGGCTGTCGGAGAGAGTATATAAAGACCGCGTTTGGATCAGAGGGAGTGTGTTTTTCCACTGGGACGACTTTAGAGTTTCGTCCGCAGTGCGAGCTAGGAAGCTGGTGAGCTGAGTGCTATTGAAAGTGCTGCTATTGTCGTTATTAGTTATTTGCTGACTGTTTGTGTTTTTAAATATCAAAGTGCTGACCTGTTATTATCTGTGAATTGTTGTCTGTTTACATTGCTAATCTGTGCAAAAACTATTGTTTCCTGTACCGGTGTTACGTGTTTTCCTGAACATTTGTGAATAAACCTTCATTCTCCATTATCCTGTGTGTTGGACTGTTCACACCATACACCCACAGAAAGACTTTTGTAACAATACATTGCTAATCACTCATAATAACGGAGTTCTCGTTAAAACGTACTCGTTATATTGGACTTTTCGCTGCATGTAAATGATTCTGAACTTTTTTTCTTCCTTTATTTTTCATTATCATCATCCCTTTTTTTAATTTTTTTCAATGTGTTCCTTGCGGGAAAGGCTCGGCCTCGGAACCGGAGGCGTTCCGATTCCATGGAAGAAGCGCCTAGTATGAGGTCATGATGAATCAGTCGAAAATCCAACAACCTCCCGCTGGTATGGTGTTGAAGTTCGGAGAGGAGGTTACCGGTTCACACACCTGACTGTGGTTCAAAATTACGAGGTCTCTCCCCAATTACCTTTATATAGCTTCAAAAGCAGACTTGAATCTAACTCAACTAAGCAAACAAGCTAAACTAAGCCACTACATCCCCTCCAAAGAGCCGGCGATTCAGTATCCGTGACTGGTTTCTTAAGCGTTCTAGGTTGACATTTTCGAGATTTGGTCAGTACTTCTTTATAATCGTAGCATGTGAAAAAAATTGGTTACAGTTGAATGCTTTTGCTGATTCCGAATATAATATTATAGTCGAAGATGTTTTTCCCAAAAAATCTATCCCTTTCTAAGGCCTTGGTAAGTATAATTACCACAGTGTTCATTATTTTTTAAATGTAATTCTAAAGGTTGGCTTAAGTTCTCGCCATATTTCTCGCCAACAGAAACCTAGAGGTTCCAGCTTCTTATATGAAATCATAACGAAGTGCCTTGACTCGGTAATTAATTATTAATTAATACAATTAATTAACAAGAAATAATGTCATCCTATAAGCTAAACGAATTTCTTTTCTTAAATTGATTTTAATACCAAAGTTATTTTATTATACCACTACTGGAAAAAAAATGTCTCTTTAAAGTGTTAAGAAAGATCAAAATTTGAAGGTTTCTAACATTATTTTTATCCCTTACCTTTTATTCAGATTTATTAGCTATTAATTTCGTAGCATGAAAGCTTTCTCATAAAAAGGAACGAATTTGATGGTTTAGAAAGGTAATTATGCAGTTTATCTAATCGCAGTAGTTACTTGTTAAGAAAACTCAATATTATTCTGAAAATCAGAATTTATTCTCGCATCTTTTTTAATTTATATATTTGAAACATAATCCCGCCAAATTATAGTTGCACTTCCATCTGGTGGTCGAAATTCTGACTATTCAAATATTACCAAAACTATTTTAACTGTAGATTCCGTTTTCGGTTTCAAAATTGGAGTAAAAGAATTTCACTTGCTAATATGACTTTCATAATCTTGATTTTACAGGTAAATAATTAAATATCATATTTACAAAAACTAGACAAAAATTACTCATATAGAAATTATCTTCTATTTGTTTTTAATTTTTATTTTAAATAAAATATATTCATTTTTTTGCTTGTTGTGTTGATTTACTATCACCTCCAGATTAATTTGTACATTAAAATTTTTTTTCATTTCTCGATTCAGAATAAATATTTTAGTAGTATTTTTTTTTTGTCAGAATAACATATCTGTTGCTTTTAAATTCACCCAAATCTTAAATGTAATTCTATTCAATTTAGTTAAGAAAGATAATCATTTGGGGCAATGAATACGTCGAAATAACTCTCAAAGGTTTTTGGTGATTTACATGAAAAAGATGGAAATCTCATTTATTTAAAATAGGTTTATTTTTTTCTACTGAAAAATGCTACTTAGATATTTTTAAAATTCTTGATAAATTTGGTTTAGGAAAGTTAAATTTTAAAATGAATTTTGTTACACGAAATGGCAAACGACCCAAAACTATCCTGAGAGTTAAATATATTAAAATTTCAACAGTGGCTTTTCAAAGAAATCGGATGAAATATATTTTAAATTTAAACTAAATCACTCGTAACGAACAAAGAAAATTGTGGTATGGATATAACCGGAATTCCGGATTTAATTCCAGAGTGGTGAAATGCAGACACATTATCTTTGTTAACTTTTGTTTTAATTTAAATACCCCAGTCATAAACTAAATGCATGGGTAATGTCTAGACAAAATGTAGAACATTCTTAAACATTAATGGCTAGTTGTGCCAGTTGTGAAACATATTATTAATTCTCATTACACAAAAAATCATATGAAATTTTTAGCGGCGAAAAATTCTTCTCAAGACCCTATATATGGTGATAATTATAAGGATAATTTATTGAATAGATGGACATCTTACTCAAATTCTTCCATGAACCATTATCTTTCAGCAAGCAGATCATAATCTCCCTCCTACACCTGCTAATGTGCAAACTTCAGTTTCAACTTAAACTAGCCGCATTCGGCAACCAGCTGTTCGCTCGTAATATTAATAGCCTGTAGTTTGCAACTTGGCGAAATAAATTGGCGAATTGGCGGTTATAGAGGCTGCCAAAGTTTTATTTTGCGATTTCTTTCGAAACTGGAGGGTGGTAGAGGGCAGGCGACTATTGATGACACATCTAGACGTCATAAGCTTTCATATGAAATTAATGTTGTCGAAATAGGTCCAGTGGTTGGGGATGGGGAATTCTGTCATGTTTTTTTCCAATAGAGAATGTACAGTGAAGTACAGTTTGCGCTTCTCTCGAAAATGGAGGGTGGTTTGCGGCAGGCAACATTAATGACATATCTAGACGTCATAAGCTTCCATATGAATAAAAATTATCAAAATCGATCCAGTGGTTTGGGCAGGGGGGACTGGTCGTCTAGTTTTGCCAATTATTGTAACTATACAGATACTTCAAGTGAAAATTAGTTGTCTACCTCAAAATGCTTTGCTGACAGAAATGAACTTACAGTTATTATCAGGGACGAATATAAACGTAATAATCCCCCGAAAAGTATGCTAAATCTTGCAATTATTTTTCAAAATTTAGAGAAATTAAAAAGATAAGAAATTTTGTGAAACATGCATTGAAACATGATTTATTTAAAAAAAAAATAAATCATGTTTAATTTTAAAAAACATAATTAAAACATTGCACTTTTCGTTAAGCTAACGAAATTGTTTAAAAATATGTGTGTGTTGATGTATATGTGTTTTTAATTTAAAATATTCCGATTTATTTGAAATGATACCGGTATTATTCTATACGGAAGAATTGTTCCAGCAAACGCTATTGCTTATCCTTCATAACACTTTTTGTGCTGTGAAAACACATTTACAGAGATAAATTTTGCAGATAGAAAATAACACCTGCTGCATAAAAAAAAAAGGGGGTAGGCAGTTATAGGAATTTTTTAAATATCATATTAAATCCAGAAAGTAATTTATGAACAAATAAATCCAAAATAACGAAACATTTTTATCGATTTTATCGCAATTTTTTAAAATAAGTTATCTATTTTTGAATAAAGGTTTAAAAATCATTTACAATTTGTTATTAAAATGATTATACTATATCTAGATATTATTTTTAAAATGTCGAGAAATCAAAATGGTAGGGAATTCTGTAAAATGATGAAATGAGAAATAAATTAAATTTTAATGAAATTTAAAAATATAAATACTTCTTGCTTCGCTAAGAAATTGTTTGAAAAATTGCGCGTGTTTTTGTATGTATGTGTTTCATAGTAATATTATGAAATTGTATTGAATTTTTATCAAAATTTTTAAACACTATTTTTTTCAAAATTTTCGAAATGAGATAGCAATTATTTTCGAAATGGAAGCATAAATGTCAGATGTACTCATAATTGAAAGTTTTCACATTTTATTCCTGAAGTTTATTATAAGAGATACCTTCAAAGGAGTAACATATCCTCAGGATTTGATGGATTAATTTTATAATCATTTATCATTTCATATATACCAAAGTCTAGAGCCTATGAGGTTTATCAGGGAGGCGAAACGAGTAGGGCTTTAATTCCCTAGTAAATAAAACGTGTATTGTATTAAAGCAAAATTTGAATGTATAAAATATGTGAAACTCATTTTTAAAAATAAATAACAGGTGAAACCCATCCAATTTCCGTAAACTAGATACTGACCCCCTTCTCCGCGAACAAGACATCCAATAAGGAACGTACACGGAACATTACAAGCCCGCACGTTCTTTAAAACTCGCGGAGGCAAGGCGGGGGCGTCTTCGACAGGTTGTCGTCTCCTCGAAATTGTGCTGTTTGCGGGCCCCTACAGGCACCTTTACGTTTCTTTAATGGCCGGCGACAAGCCCTGAGCCCCTGAATAATTGATGCCGCCAGTGAGCAGGAAGCCGCCCCGTCAAAGGGACAGCCCCAGTATATCGCATCTTTCATATTTAATGAAAGCATCGAAACGACAGTCTTCCTTAATTGGGGGGTGGGGCGGAAAGACTCAACTCTTGTGCCCCTGAATTATTAAGAACCTCCAGTTTTAGGCATCTCGTCCACTTAGCGTCGTCGAGAAGTTGCGCTGCTCCAAGAACGTTAGAATCCATCCAATTTAACATTATACATCAGTAGAGCGGGTATATATATTTATGGACGTATGCGCTACTGCAGACGCTGCAGTAGCGAGTTCTTCTCCAAATGGGGCGGAATGGTTTCCCCGTAGTCAACCGCTACGGATTGTTGGGTAAACCGACTCTCTTATTCAAAAGGGGTGCGCCCCTGTAGAAGTGTACCGTAAGCGGTTTAGTTGCGTTCCTTGCGTCGCTTCGAATTTGCTCACGATCTCTTGTCAGCTGAAAATAGAAGGGCAGGGGGGTGGTACACGCGGGGGATGATGGGATATCGGCCCTCTTTATCATGTGAGCAGTGGAAGCGGAGTTGATGCAGTTTGACAGGCGCTTTTGTCAGATTATGTGTCTTTCATATTTGCGGATAGAACACCCGAAGACAACTCGCGCCGCTTTACCAGGGAATACTAGGTTTAAAATGCTAAGCGGCTAGATTGGTCGGGTATTCTGGGAACGGAACTGAGGTTCTCAGTTGAGGCTTTTACGCCTACGGGGTTTTCGGAGCGGTTGATGCTTTAATATTTATGGTCGAGGGAGCTGTTAAGGCTGAATTTCTGTATACCCGTTTGAAAGATTGTTGACATTTTTCTCTTTTCATGAAATATATAAAAATAAGTGACACCTCTGTGTCATCTGACAGTACCATTTGAAGAGGATACTTATGTAAAGTGGTGAGAAATTGCATTCACATAGCTATCGTACCATTACTGACTGTATGGGGCCTGATAATATTGGAGGCAGGTGTGAATATTTAAAATGGTTTCAATTCGGAAATGCTACACACAAACGGTTTAAAGGCATATTTTCTAAAAGAAAATCGTTTACCATTATAGAATTTATCGGTTATTTGTTGAAAAGTTATTTATCAGTATAACAGCTTATAATGCGTATAAGAATGATTTATTAATTTAAATTAGGGTAGACCGGGGCTAGTTGGCCCATTTTTCTTCTAAGATTTTTTTAAAAAGGGGTTTCAAAATTTTTAAAGAATTTTCAAGCCGACACTATTAGTGTACCTTCCGACAGAATTCGCCATAGTAAAATTTGAATATATTAACTATCAGTATTAATTTAAAACCTCAAACTGTCACCAAGTCGCTCGGCCCAACCTGCCCCGACTGCGGGGTAAGTTGAGCCACTACTAATATGAAGCGACTATCACAAAACATTCTTCTATATTATTATATTTTATTAATTTAAGTAACGTAGTTGTATTATTATCCACATTATGTGTATTATATACAAATTAGGGGCATTTATACTCAATAGAAACTGAGTTACAGCTTTTATGGTCATCGTCAAATAATATTGTACAGAAGCGGTTCCTATTGTGTAATTATAATCGAAATTGAGTCCGCATGGCTTTTCATAACAGCATCTTGCATAATAAATCTGGTGAAATTACATCCCACATGTTCAGAGATATTTCTATAACGTATATCCTGAAAAACCCTTTTTAGCAGCTCCCATGTTGGCATTGTTGGCCCACCGGACCAACGTACTCCATCCGAAATGAACCAACTAGCCCCATATCGAAATTTTTGTTTCTTATGGGTGTAGGGATTTATTCTGTAAGCATTTCGATTAACAAACAATCTCTAAAGCAGCAATGAAGAATGATCTTTTTTGAATATTATTTATAAAAATGGAAATTGTAATCTACAATAAAAAACGATTATTTATAATTGAGGAGATTTACTCAGCTTAGCAAAAATTAGAAAATTCTAGTTGGTTCTTTAATGAATGCTGCTTCTTCAATGACGCTGATGTGGAAGAAGGAAGGCGGGATAATACACACTTGTCTGGAATGACAGTGTTAAATACCGGCAAGTTTTAAAAATATCGCGACTGGGCCAACGAGCCCCTATGGCCAACTAGCCCCGCGGTCTACCCTACTTATAAAAGATTTAAAAAGCTATCACCCAGTATAATAATTTTTGCTATCAAAATCTATATACGAATGAAATTGTACACGGTGATTATTTGAAGCCATTTATAAATGTCAAACTTTCAAATATTCTTCAAAAAGTATGTTACAATAAGTATGTTACTTAAAATACAACTCAATATTACAACTTCAACAATACAACTTAAAACGAGCTTAAGTTGTATTGTTGACGTTGATAATGCTAAAATGTATTAATATGTATGCAGTTCCTATTTTTGCGATAATTAGCAGTTATAGAGCTTAAATTTAAATTATGTTTCGTAAAATTTATGTAATTATCATGAAAAAATATTGAACCATATTTCAGTACAAAATTATGAAAAATTATGAATGAGACAAATTTTAGTTCCATAGGAAATTTTTTAATTTTTATATATATCTTTTGATTAATTTATAATGTATTTAAGATTTTTATGAAATATTATTGAGCTGTTTAAACAAAAATTTGTTAAATTTATTGTTGTCGTTTGCAACCATCTCCGGATAGTTCGAATCCACTAGACTTTTGCCCTGCACAAAGTCGTATACAAATAGAGGTTTAGAGCAAATGTTACAATTAGACAATACCATTCAGGGGATCAGGGGATTCGAGAATGTGCGCTGAGTCCACAATTAGACCGACATTCAAGGGGACATACGACTCTAAAACCTTGAAAAGTTTCGATTTTTTGAAAAAAAAAGTATTATTCACCATTCGTTTCTGAAGAAGTTAAAACAATTCGCGGTAAAAATTGCGATAATAATGAAAGTTATAAAAGAAAATATATTATCTGTTCAACGTAAATATTAAAAATGCCATATCTTTAAATCGCTCTATCTCAAAATGTGTTCTTTTTAATATTGCGTGTATAATATCTCAAGAACTATTGAATATTTTTACATAAAATGTTTACTGAATACGTACTATACTATGTTCTACAAATTGAATCACATTTGTTGTACATTTTCTCTCTAAAGAAATTTTGAGGGAGGGTAGAAAAGTTGAAATTTTAACTATTTTAACATTTTATGTTTAAATTGGTATATAAAATAGAAACTAAATTCAGTTGTGGTTCAATTTCTTAAACAGACTCTTTGGATTACTTAGATACCCAAAATATTGTGCTTAGACCAATATTTTACCCGTAATCATGCGCGTAAGGATCTCATTTCTTACTCCAAAAATTATACCCATATTTATTACTCTCCCAAATAAATACTTACCAATATTAAGGTTTGAAAATCTGTGTACTGTAACAGAAAGAACAGATTTTTCTAGAAAAAAAGTAAGTTTGTGAAGTGTATTGTTTAAGAGATATAATGTATCGAATTTGGCAGTTTCACCCCCCCCCCACACACACATTTTTTCGAGGTTTAAGAGTCGTATGTCCCCTTAAAACAAACTGCAAAAGTCTTGTGTCCAAAGCCAAAAGTAAGACTTCAGGTGTTTATTGAAGAAGTGAGAGAGAGTTGGTCGGAGAGGCATTTAACAATTAAGAGAAAGGTAAGAGATCAGAAAAACCAGGGCGAATTCCACTAAGGCAAAAATGTTCCAAGGAAACGATACAAATCTTCTGAGAATCTCTAATAAAGTAGATCATAAGAAGTGGTAATGATTCAATACTCAGCAAATGTTTTTCATTACCCTTCTTCATCAAACCATCGGCTTCATCAACTCCTCTGAGGTTCACTTCAAAGATGATCCATTGTCGATGCACATTGCAAAAAGAATATATATGCTTCAGTTTGTCTAGTATTGCAATGCTATGCCTATGAAACACACTGTGCCAGTTAGATGTTAGATCAGCTGTCTGACACTATCCAGACGTCGTCTAGACATTATACAGAAATCCCATTTGCATCCATGAGTAAGTTTACTCCCGTGATGAATGTAACGATAAACGTATGGTGTTTAGATACGAAAATTGTATTGGATCTTTTTTATTTCGGAGAAGATAATCATTATTAAGTTGATCAACTATGCATGTATAAGCGATTGGTTAAAGCACTTTTTAAAAAACTTTGCAGTAATATTTCAGTTCTACTACATGAGTTACCACTGCATGAAAGTGAGAGTTCATTCATTTTCATTCTGTGAAACTACATACCAATTTACTGATCTACTTAATAGTGTTACAAATGTCTTTCTGTGGGTGCTTGGTGTAAACAGTCCAACACGCAGGATGATGGAGAATTAACGTTTATTCACAAATATGCGGGAAATCACGTAGCGCAGGTACAGGAAACAATAGTTCTTGCACAGATTAGCAACGCAAACAGACAACTATTCACAGGTAATATCAGTGCAGCACTTTGAGATTTAGCAACACAAACAGTTTTCAAATAACTAATAACGACAATAGCAGCACTTTCAATAGCGCTCAACTCAACAGCTTCCTAGCTGGCACCGCAGACGAAACTCTAAAATCGTTCCAGTGAAAAAACACTGCTCCCTCTGATCCAGGCGCGGTCCTTATATACTCTCTCCGACAGGCCGTGACGTCACATGGAGTTTCACCGTATATTCAAGTGTATTCCCTTTCCTAATAGAAATATCGAGAAAAGGTTTGCATTTTCTAGAATCATCTATTTGTCGACGAGGTCGCCAAATTTGTCGCCAAGGTCAGGAATCCCGGAACAGCCGCTGCCCGTCACTCCATGCTTAACCTTGTAAAACTCTCTTCCCAGCCATAAAACTAACATTGCTGGGAAGCGTCTTTCCATGTTCGTAACAATAGTAAATATGTTTATACGAAAATTCCTTAAATGTGATATTTTTATCATAATGAAATTATCGGGAGACTGCTTTTATTCTCAAAAACTTCCGTTTTAGTTCACAGATGGCACAAAAATGTGGAAATGAAATTAATAAATTTTAATCGAAATGCATCATTCTGCGGTACATCTATAAATATTTTCCCCTAGAAATTAGTGAAGTACTAAGGACTTTTCTGCTTTAATAAATATATACTTTCAGACACGGAAGAATTATAACTAAATAGCTTTTTCATTTTTATTATAATCCTACATTTTGTGCATCTCCATAGAAAAAAAATCTTTATCGTAGCAGGCAGACTAATATTTACTTTCTTTTATAGGAGAATTACATTCATATAAAAAGCGCAATAATACTCCGGAGTTACGCGATAAATGCGACCAATAAAAAGCGGACGTCTAACTTTGCATATAAATACATGCAAATTTTAATTATTTGGAAGTAAGGGCTAGGAAAACAGTTATTTGGAATCAAAGTATGTAATAAAGAATGCGGTTTTCAAACAAGCTTGATAGATAATAGTTCATATTAAAATAAAAGTGTTACACAAAACGGAATTATTTCGATGTTGATGACTTCTTAAAATCTAACAAACACGTTTGACGACATGGCGATTTGTTTTCCTCACGTAAAATATTTTCATAGCAAATAAATATATTTTTTACTTCTCGCTTTGCAGTTAGAATATGTCCCTAGAGTTTATTGCCTTCAAAATTTTTAACCCATTTTCAATTGAACGCGAGATCTTTGGTTCAAACTCGTAATTGTAATTTGTTTTTCTGGTGTGTCTGGGTCTGAGGCGTCGGCCCCTAAGCTGCTATCACACGGAGAGCTGTCGTGCTCTGTTATCTTGAGAGTGAGTACAATGCCATTCAGCAGAAAAGTTTGTACCACGTGACCGGTCAGACAAGATGACGGAAATCGTGGGCTGTATTCAACCGGCTTGAAAATCCCCACGATGCTGACAAGGAATCTTCAGCAGCGTTCAGTTCAAACCAATCGGGTGTGACTTTGACGGCGACGTAGTTCGCATACCCCAATATCGAAATCCTGTCTGACAGATTGTCTGAATGCGTCACGTGCTACAAACTTTTCTGCTGAGTGGCACTGTGCTCATGCTCAAGATAACAGAGCACGATAGCTCTCCTTGTGACAGCAGCTTTACACATCTCTGTGAACTCATCGACTGTCAGTTTTTTGCTATGTTTGTCCAACATCTCATTTACATCATTACGATCAACTCTCAAATGTAACGTTTCTGATTGAGCTTCTACATTGAAATATCATCGAAACAAACCTTGTGTCAGATTAAAAAAATATCTAGTTTGAAAATATTTTAAATGATAAAAGTTCACTGCTCAGAATCCAGAGGTGTTGTGAAATCTCCAGGAGTGTTGTGGATCATGTTCTGAGCTCTGGGGATTATTAGATGGAAGTTGGCTGTAAATCTTTTCAATTTCTTTGTTTGTAATTTTTTATTTACTGTTTTTTCTCTTCGTGTTCGTCTTGTGTGTTGTTTTTTTGTTTGTTTGGGCTTTATTGTATTGAGATCAGCATTTGTTTCTTGCATGTAAACTTTTATGAGTTGTATTTGATTTCTTGTATTTTCTGAATCTTTTGTAGATTTAATTTGAAAGATTAATAAATGCTGTTCCTCGGAGACATTATGCTCTGAACCCTTTTGGGCTGAGCGGGCTCTCTTGGGTATTAAAAAAACCTCTTAAATGTAAATACCTGGCAAGTTGGACGACTTTCTCTATAACATGAGAGACTTAATCAGTTTCTGTCGTTATTCCAGTTTCAATTTTGAAAAATAATGGGGAAATTTTCTTCTCATTTCAGAATTTTACATTCGCATCATATTCTAAAATGGAAAATATTTGAAACAAGAGAGAGAAAAAAAAAAGGAAAATGGTAAGCTTGAACATGCGTAAGTCGAGATATTGCTGTATTATACTAATCAAATAATTCGAGATTTTGAAGAATTTTGATGTTTTAGACCTCCATAAATTAAAAATATCTATTTTTTGAATTACATATGTCGGAGAACATGAGAATTCAAAAATGCAACTAGCCTCATGGATGAAACTCAAAAATGCAACTAG
>BGPR01001706.1:216630-227382 GCA_013235015.1 Araneus ventricosus
GTAAAGTCTCTGAAAAGCAGCTTCTACAGAGCATTTTCAGGGTTATCAAAGTGTGAAAAAAGCCATCAGATTTATTAAGTCAAACGCAATTTCACGATAATTTGTGCGAGAAAAAAAATTGAGACTGTTCAACTGTAGCATATTTAATTATGAGAAAAAATATTTTAGGACATCATGGAGAATTTTTTTCTTTAAAGCCTAACATAATTCAAAGCTTAGATTTAAGTTAATTTCTTTTAAATTGTGTTAAAGCCATCTAGGTTAAGATAACTATGAAGTAAAATCAAATTTCAAAAAAGAAATTTTCTTTTACTTTTTTAAAAGAAAAATTTTCGAAAAATCAGTAGAAAATAATTTAAAAAAAACTTTTTTAGGTATAAATTAAAAGATTTTTAAAATTTAGTAAAAAAATAAAATAAAATAAAGATAACTTGCGTATTACCTCGAAAATAAATAAAAGGAAAAAGCAAAAAAATTCCAATCTTCACTTCGACTTCAAAGTTTGGGTAACTGGTGGTATATACCAATTGAAAATTGTTTAGGTGTTTGGGAACGCATATTGACTTGTTAGGAAAAGCATAAAATGGACAATGGAATGCTTTCAATTTGCCCATGAAAGTGAACTGTAGCCGTCTTCTTAAATAGGACACTGGAAGTTAACGGGTTAAAGTACCTGATGAAGCTGTAAGATCAAGTGGCAAGTGGTATACTATACGTAAAGCAGAAAACTGGAAACTCCCAGGAACCGAAATATTCAAGTAAATGAAAAACTAAATAGAAAAAGGATGGATTAATTAATGATGAAGCAAAATATATTTAGTTAAAAATATATTATTTTTGAAAATTTAACTGAAATGTCTCAAATTGAGATGGACTCTTAAATTACTTTTGCTTTCCGATATCAACGAATTTGAAAGAAGCCATCATTATTAATGCTTCTACTACTCTTGTCAATATAAAATAAAGCAATATTTGCAAATAGATATCAACTTACACATAATATGAAATTACTTATTAATAATCGAAAATTTAGCGTCATAACCGTATATAGCAAAAGATACCTCAAGCAACGTTTCGTTAATCCAATCTATCAATCGGAATCCATGGATTAAACAGACATGAAAATGGTCAAAGAAAATAATATTTGCAAATAAATATCAATATAATAATGTGAAATTTCTGTTAAATAACTGAAAAATTAGCATCATAACCTTAACTAGCAAAAGACATCGCAATACCAGGTAATATTTAACTTATCTACTATCAGGCGGAATAATGGATTAAACATAACTGATAATGATTAGAAAAACAATATTTTCAAATAAATATCGATATAAAAATAATTTAAAACTTCTGATTAATATTGAAAAATTAGCGCCGTAGCTTTTGCTAGCAAAAGACATCTCACTAAAAGATATACACTGCACCAAAGCCAAAGATGTTTCTCTAATACACTTTCAGTCGGAATCCATGGATTTAACATCCCTGAACACAATTAAAAAAAACAATATTTGCCCTGAAAACGTTTCAGGATTAAACAGCCCTAAAAACGATTAAAAGAACAATATTTGCAAATAAATATCAATATAAAAATAATGTGAAATGGCCAATTAATAATCGAAAACTAAACTTAACGTCATAACCTTAGTTAGCAAAAGACATCGCATTGTCAGGTACACACTGCACCGGAGCCATTAACAATCGGGAACAAGCTAAGATTAGAGAGTCAAAATCTTATTTATTTAAACTGATAAGAATCCTTTCTCATTAGCTTCCTTTCTCCAACAAGTCTCAATAAAACGGGGATAACACAAGTCAATAACAAAAAAATAACAGGAGAGGGAAAAGAAAAAACTCTCAAAATGCGATCATAATAACAATTCCTTTCATTTCATCCGGGCTCTTTGTTTCGAGTAACTAGCTTTGTTTCTGCGAAAGGTAAAAACCTACTCGGAGGAAAACGTTAAGCAACAATTAGTGTCCTGCGAAAAATTTTTAAGGGAGTCGGGAGGCAAACAAATAAAGAAACAACAGATGTCGAAATAAATGAGTGCAACAACAATAACAGGGGGAAAAGAAGACAATAACAAAGCCAGAAGGAGAGGGGGAGCTATACTTCTAATTTTCGGCCAACGTCACAACTCGCTCTCCGCCCTTCTGACATTAAAAAGAAAGAGAAAAAAGGGAGAAAAGTCAGATGCAGCGTACAACAAAGCTAATCTACTATAACTTGGGCCCTGTTACAGATCAGCCAATGAGAAGGAGAGCGGTTTAAGTTGGAGGGCTTCATCAAATTTCTCTTTCAGAAGGAGATGCTTCATTACTCGTTTTCTCACGCACGGTATTTTTACTAAATTTCGTGAGTTGTTTGGAGATATTTGAGTTTGTCCTAAATGTTATTTTCCTAAATTTTTAGAACTATTTACACACAACATGTATTGCTGAAAATCTGTAAGTGAAAAATGAAGTTGGAATTATTAAAACAATTTAATTTGATAAAAACAAAAGAAAAATACTTTGAACTATAAGATCCATTATGTTTAGTATTTGATGACAAAATCCGTCCTATTACATTTCCGCAAAATTATGAATGGTACTGATTTGAAGAAATGAAGCATTAAAAATAAAAATGATTGTACAAAATTTTCTGCTGAAAGAGGTGGTTTATTTTAAAAAATAAAACCATGTCTGAATATCGTTTGCCTGTTTCCTGAGATTACGTTCACTTGTTTGTTTTAAATTTTAATCAAAAGAATTCATTCTAGTGATAGAATTCCCAATTCAATTATCATTTAAAGTAAAATTGAAAAGTCTACAATTAAAGATGCGTAAGACTTCCCTAAATAAAACTTAAGAGAATAGTAGATATTTCAAATACACAAAAATTTCTGTATTTAATTTTAAAGATACACGCTTAAATAGCCGAAATGATCCATTCGATGGAGCGAATTTCGCAGAATGTGTATAAATATAATATCAGTCAGTAGGTAACATTCTGACAGATTCGACTATGAAATACGTTAAAGGGCAATTTTAGAATTTGAAAATGTAACTCCCCATAAAGCTCTTGTCCATCTTTCCCTGATCAAATGCACCAATAAATCTTTACTTGGATTCATTTTAACGCCCAAAATGCTTCCAATTGATATGAAGCACGGCTAAAATTTCTAAAAAAAGCTCACCAGTCTAATCGGATTCTAGAAACAAAGATAAGGAAAACGCCAAAACATCACGTGATGATATTAACCATTGATTTTTTTTCGACACTCTGGTGTCTGAAACAATACACAAAATTCCTAAAAACATGAAATTGTTGAGAGACGCATCTGATTCTGGTAATATTTTCTTGTCGGGCAGGAAGACGAAATCTGGTTTTTGACTATAAAAATGTTTTAAGCAGCGGTTTTTTTTTTTTCGTACTACTAAAAAAGATCGAAAGGGGTGAATTTTTACATTCGCTCCCTTTTGTCCAGAAAACGCTCAATCGGTTTAGCGTGAGATTCACCGTCGTCCTGAAAAAAATATTTTCATTTTTTTCTGCGGCTTCTGCAGTAAAACCAACTTCCGGAGGATGGTGATGAAAATTTAGTTTTTTATATTTATAAAATGAGTCAGGCCTCCAACATTCTGAATGAGGCTACCTTTGGGTAGATTTTGATAGCATTAAAACGATAATATAAAAAAACATTATTTATTTTAGAGATTGGCAAATTATCAATATATTTAAGCCTTTAAAATACTAAATCAATCCTTACATCTTTATTAAGTGTATAATTATGCATCTGGCCAACTTTCGGAGTGCAAGGAGTTAAAGGATTCGACCGCATTCCTGGAAACATCGTAGTATCGTACTTATGCTGATTCAACAGTCTTTATTACATTTTAAAAAAATCTCCAGCCCTGAAAGATAGTTTAGGATGCACAATTATACACGTGAGTATATGATTCGATTTGAAGCGCTTTAGGAAGCTGAAAAATATTGCTATTATTAATTTGTTTCACCTCAAAAAATTAACGTGTTTTTACAGCATGATTTTGTAATAAGGCTATCCAATGAGAATGTGTGCAAAAGATGCATCATTCAGAATGTCGAGTCTGACTCCTCGACATAAGAGTGCAAAGGGTTAATTATATAGAAACGATAATGCGCACACAAAATATTTAATATCAACGCCAATGTGTATGAATGTAGTAAAACAATGAAAAATTATAATTAAAAATATGCTTAAAATATTTTAAAAAATTTATTAAAATTGAAAGATTGTAAGGAAATAAAATTTGTATAACTCAAAAGCTTTATTTTTTTATTTTAAATTTTTAAAGAAGTGTAGAAATGCTTTTTATACAATAATAGGTTCCAAAGTTATTGAGGTAAGCTAACATTTCCCGATTACACTATTAATTAAAAATATAATTATTGTAAATTTTGAAAAGCATTTATCAGTGGGTCCGTCCTACCGAAGAAGGAGAGGGCACTTAAGGTTGGCATGGTAATGGTTTTTTTTGTTTAACTCGCAGTGTAGTGGAGAGAATAGAGCCGGTACCCTTTATCCTGTCATTTGCTAAGTCTAAATTTTATACAGTCTGTCATTTTGATTTTTTTAAATCGCACAAGATCGAGAACCTAGATGCGGTGGCGTGGTAGTAGAATCTGGCCCAAAGACGCCTAAAAACAAGTGCCTCTATCTTCTATTTGAACATGCGCTGCGGTGGTCTAGTGCAAGGCTCGGAGTCGAAGTTGGCTCCAGGTTCGGAACCCACCCACTGGAAAATATGTCATTGGGCCTGATGCACCGCAAGAGGTCAAACGTTCACATTCAGTGGCGTGAAGTTTGAAGGTACAGCGCCTGTGTGTCATCCCTGCCATCCACTTCGGTTCAAAAATTACAAGCTCGTCCCAAACTAACCCCTCGTGCTGTTTCAAGACGGTACATTAATCTAACAAATCTAAATCGAAGAAGAAAAGGTCCAAATTTGGTAGCTCTCTAGGGTTTAAATGTCTGCCCTGGAAGAGCGTTTTGAACGATATTTGCATGCATCACGCATGACGGACGCAAAATTACAGAGAGCATCCAAGAAAGCACATGTTAAAAAAGCAAAACCAATTTGTTTAAAAAATAAGATAGATAATATAAATCAACGCGTGTGATAAGCAGAGAAGGCTGATCCAATAGAAATAAATGAGATTCACTCGTCAAGGGGCATAATGAGCATTCAAATATACGTTTTTTTAAACACTCGAGAGATTCTCATTCACTTCTTAATGCCTACAGCTCTCAACTAAGCTGAACACCATCCGCCTCTATGCCTGGAGACTGCTGGCCTAGCAGTGTGTCCCCCCTGACCTCGGGACCGGAGGGTAGCAGGTTCGAAACCTGATTCCACTGAATATCCGCCGAGTATGGGGCCCACAGCATGCTAAATCATACGTAGCGACCAAAACGTCCTCTCGTTGATGTGGCGTAGAAGTCGAGGAGTGTGCCAGCTCAGGAGTCGTCCCTCGTCATTCGACCGCGATTCTAAATTAAGTGAGGTCTGTCCCTAAATAGCCTCGTGTTGCTTCAAAAAACGGGAATTTAATCTTGGACCTAACCTCCCTTGCCTGTCTAGTTCAGTATAAGTATACCAAACGCTATATACAAGTTTACAATAATTTCACAACATTTGCAGAGGTTGTTAATTAAATATAGAATCTACATAAATCAATGATATACTAGACTTGCGTAAACTTCATTTCACTGATAAAGGATGGTTTTACTTTCTTCCTTTCTTTGTATTCGTATTTTCTAAAGTACAATATCTAAAACTGTTTAATAGGATTCTAAATCGAACAACCTTTATATTCTCATCATTCATCTCTTTGTTCATTATCTTTTACTTGCCGAAAAATACCAGCAGTATAATCTAATACAGAAAACAATATAAACTGGTAGCAGTTTTGTCATCAGGAATCAATCAAAAATACATTTGGAGATACAGCTGTTTGCATTACATTAAGAAAAAAACAACCTCTAATATAGCATCAATGACGCGCACAACTTTTAATCGTAGTTATATTAGGAATTATTATTATTCTTTCATTAGAGAAAATAATGCAAAATGATTAACACAATCATTAAGATGTGAACGCCTAAACATTTAATGATTGGATTCTGTACGACATTTGTAATGTCATTACTGGTAATAATAAGTTTTAAACTATTTTGATTTTCTTTTTGATTATGTTCCCAAGGGCAACCCAGCGCTTGAGAACCTTACTTCGTCATTGAAATCTCACTAACTCAATAAAAATTAAAACTTTAATTCTCTTCAATCATTACTTAATTAGACCTTTATACGAAAAGAATCAACCATTAGCGAATTGCCAATCCAATACAAATCCAAGAGCAGAGGTGAAAGGGAAAAAAAGGAGTGAAGCATATTACAGGGAAACTTAATACGAAGCGGTCATGAAGAAATATATCATCCACTTCTTTCAATAATGATATGGTTATACCCCAATACTTATCAAAACTACTGATTTTCGAAAAATTGCTTTCATCGATTTTTGCGTCTAATTGATTATGCGACAAGTTTCCTATTTAAAAGCAATGAACCCTGAATCCCAAGAAATCCCAGTCAAATGTTCCTTAATCAGCAGCCACAAGCAATAAAGTAACATAAAGTACAGGCTGATTCAAAAGGAGTAGAAAAATTTTAAAACGAATGAAGATAGAGAAAGATGTCATTTGAAGCGGAGATGGGTTGTTTAATACCGTTGTTTTAGTCGATTTTGATCGTTTCAATGGCTGCCTGAGGAAAATGCGCCACTAAACGCGCAAAGTTTGCTCGACGCTGCTGCTGATTGGCTTCTAAATGCGAATTCGAAGCTCCGTAACTCGGTCAGTTGTTGTAGCAGAAAAAATGAAGCTTTCTAAATATACTAGGACCGGGGACTATATAAAACTTAGTTTCGGTATTTTTTCAGCAATACATTTTATATACTCAAAAAACGTAAAATATAATTTTTTATTTCATGTAAAGCATCTGATTGGAAATATATGCCTATATCTAAGTTTAGAAAAATAAATATTGGTCACGTTTCATTAATCTCTGTATTGTACACTGTACTTAGAATAAATTTCATTTCATTACAGAAAATCCATCCTTTCTGTATCATCATTTCTTCATTCATTTATCTATTTGCTTTCTTTCCCTTGATAACTAGGCTGTCACCCTTTATTTAAGAGGGACTTTTTAATAATTCATTTACGTTACGGCAATGAGCAAAATCTTTTTTTTGCGTTTGTTGACGTAAAACATCTTTCCGCTCGTTATGCGGATGGTCGGTCGAACTTAAAAGTGATAAAATACCGTCGATTCAAGAATAGCTACGACACAAATAATGAAAGAATTTATTGACCCCACAACAAATAGATCACATCTGGAAGAGTTTGTCGCTAGCATTTGTTTTGCCTGGTGGCGTCATCAAAATTGTGCGTAGATTCATGTGCGTGATTGTTATGAATCAGTTTCATGGGCGGTTATAAGGTAGCGGAAACGCGTTTAGCTAGAGCGTTGATTCTGGTATATTTTAAAGAGCTTGATGAGTACATTAGGACCTAAAGGAGACAATAAAATATTTATCAAAATAGCGATAAATATTTATATTTCCAAAATATTTATCAAATAGTAGAGCGAAATTTCAAAGTCCCTCGCTATTGATTATAACATGTAGAGTTTTCTGGAATTGTACGAAACTTACAAAATACTCAATACGTAAAAGAAACACTGTATTAAAATTTAAATTCAAAAACTGGAATATTACGGGAAATATAAGCATTTGTAGTAAATAATGTTTACTGCGCATACATGAAATGTCGTAGCTCTACTCGTCACCAGATTGGCGCCGAAAGCTATTTCAAATAAAATATAAGAAAGGGTCCGAGTCGTAGAGCTTATGAAAAATGTCGGATTAAAATAAAAGTATTTTCTCAGGCTATTTGATGTAATTTAATTATCACTCAATAATATTTGATATAGTATTGCTAGTCAGATAAACTCAGCAAGCCGATCGCATGTATCGGTATCTGCGGTGTTTCTTGATTTATCTATGTCTATAGCCAAATATACTATTCTTATAAATATTGTATTAAAAAGAGATTGATAATTAAATTTACATACATGAAATAATTCTTTTATAAATTTATCCTGACGTTCTACTGAAAATCTACAGCACCCAAATGTTCTTTCTTATGTTTTGCCACTGTTCACGGAACACCTTACTATTGCCCGTTTATCAAATTCATTAAACAAGTTTTCAAAATACGTATAACAATGCGTTTTCAAGATCTTCTAATATATTGACAGAATTATTTAATATAAATATTTGAAAAAATATTTTTAACAGATTTTTCAGATTATCTATGGATAAAGATTGAGACTGCTTATGAATCTTTCAAAATGCAATCTTATTTGGCAGGTGCGCAACTTTTTCGATTTTAAACAATGGTTTTGAAGAAAAAAACCTTATATATATATTTTTTTATTTTCAAATAAATTTCTTTTTAATTTAGTTCCCAAAAAATTTTCTCATGACCCCTTTGACCACATGATTTGCGCACCACTGCACAATGTCTTGATTCAGGTAATACAGTAAACCAACTTCATAAAAAAAAGAGATTGCTACTGGGGTGGCAAATAACTAAGGCAAAAGGGAATGTTAAAGTATACGTTTTGCTGCATAAATACTCTAAATAATTCAACGCAAAATAGAAATAATTCAAGTAAAGGAACACATCTAGCGAATTCAAAATATTATATGTAAATTGGTGGTGCCAGGGGAATGAAATTTAACAAAGATATTGTCTTATAAATTAATTAAACTTAGTTAAAAACTTTAGTATTACATAGAATGGCGCATTATGCAAAATATTTCTAATATAATACAGAATCAACAATAGAAATAAATTAAAGCAAAAAAATTTCAAGCAAGAAACAGAAGATTTAAACAAAAAGACGATAAATAATACACCTTTTTGTGCCTTAACAGCATCAAGTGATTGTACCAACAAAAAAATCACAACAATTATTATTTTAAAACAGTATAAAATAGAATTTAAATGTAAAAGCAGATTATTAGAAATGGCTGAATGGATAAGAAACGTATGACGTTCTTTTGAAGACCACTGCCATAGAGTTAAAAAAGATAGATTGAATAAAACATGAATGTCATATCCTGATTCATTGCATTTTGCTAAAGATAAAGCATTTGTTTATACGATTTTAAAGTTGGTTATACGTGTCGTTTTCTCACCCTAAATGGGAAAATTTGAGAGAAAAAACGGGCAATTGGAGGTCACATATTATAGCTTCTCTCATTACTAGCTGCACATTCATACAACAGTCTCTTCTTCAGATCTACCAGATCTTAGATTCATTTAGCCTCACACAATATTATGCCCATATAGTGAAATCGAGACCCCGGCTACTTATCTGGTGGTTTTCATCCCCATACTTGAAGGGTCTCCTGACAGATAAGACTTCAGAGATATGGCAAAATAATATAGGAACTGAAGGTAGATAATAATTATGCAATACCAACTCTGAAACAACAAAACTGTATTTCTGCAAGACAATATAAAAATTCTTATGTGGAAATTTTTTCTAAAATTAATATTATGTTTTTTTTTTTTTTTGTCTCCTCATTCAAGGATGCTGATTTTACGTGTTCTCAAATTTACAGACAATTTTGACAGCAAATTCGGTATCCAAATAATGACAGTTGATTCCTAAATTGCATACAACTACGTTCAATTGAGATAAACAGTTTACAAATAAAAAATTTAAAAATATTATTTCAGAACAAAACACAAATATCTACAAATAATTACAAAATTCAGGAAAAATAGCATTTAGGGAATTTAGCTAAATACAAAATATTCTGCAAAATATTCTACAAAATTCAGGGAAAATAGCATTTAGGAATGAATAAATACAAATATCTGCAAATAATTCACAAAATTCAGGAAAATTACTTAGGAATTTAGGACAAGTTCTTACAAATATCTAAAATAATTGCAAAATTCAGGAAAATAGCATTTAGGAATTTAGACAAATACAAATATCTGCAATAGTTCACAAAATTCAGGAAAGTAATTTAGGACAAACACAAAACGTAAATCTATAACAATCCACCAAATTCTAGAATATAGCTAATTCTAAGTCAAGCACAAATATCTACAAATAATTCACAAAATTTAGGAAAATAAAATTGAGTACAAACAATAACCTCACAAGACTTTGCAAAAAAAAAAGAATTGAGGGAAAAGCACAAAATTTTTAAAAAATCTACAAAAATCTATACCGTTCTAAAATTTAGGAAAATAACATTTAGGACAAACTCAAATATTCCAAATAATTCACAAAATTCAAGAAAATAGCATTTAGGAATTCGACAACAAATATCTGCAGAAATAATTCACAAAATCTAGAAAACTGCATTTTGAGTAAATACAAATATCTATAAATAATTCACGAAATTCAGGAAAAACTGCATTTTGGGCAAATACAAATATCTATAAATAATTCAATGAAATTTAGAATATACAGCATTTAAGTCAAGCACAAATATCTAAAAATAATTCGCAAAAATTTAGGAAAACTGAGTCGAAACACAAATAAATCGATAAATTTGGTAAAATAAATAAAATGAGGAAAACATAAATTCTTTTTATAAAAAATTCACGAAAATGTATATAGGACAAATATAAA
>BGPR01001707.1:641-86129 GCA_013235015.1 Araneus ventricosus
ACGGATTTGGAAACATTCGTCATAAAATTCAGTAAAAAACCAGTCATTAAAAAATCAGCAAAATTTTTTTCTAAGTATAAACTTTCATTTACCTGATTTGGATTCACTCGCCATCATACGATGCAATTCAAGTTGGATGATTGAAAGTTTTAAATGGCGCAAAGTTTGGACAGAATTCAGAAGTAGGAAAAATTCAATTAAAAATAAACACAGATCAGAAGCGTAGGACACCGTAAAAACCAGTCGCACTAATCCCTCAATTAAGGCCTTGATAACGCACCCTCGCTGCGTATTTATACGAAATGTTTCACCGATTTTAATTCCTCCCGAACCAGTGAAAAATCTGCAACAAAAGTAAACAGATTTGCCAACCTCGAATATTCGACTGGTTTCGCACTAGCCTGGCAATTCCGAACGATTGTTGTGCTTCCTGACAGAGCTGGAACTTGACAACTCTGGAATCTGCACCATGTAATTTTCGAGTCACGCTGACAGTTTTGGGCCTAAAAAATTGCTTCCGAGAGGACAATATGAAGAAAAGAAAACTTCATTTATAGACTAAGTTGCTATGGAAGTGCTTTTCTTAAACTTGTTAGTTTAGTTTTATTAATGTATTTTGACGACATTTTGATCTGAAAGTGAATCGAATAGAAGAAAAAGAAATCGTCCTTATTTTTATTTAGACTGAAGGATTAAGTTGAGGATTCAAATAAAAAGAAAGGAGAAAGTCAAATCAAAGAAAAACTGACTTCTGAATCTTCAAATGCGAATATTCTTAACTAGAATATTAATAAAATAAGAATGCCTGTAAAAATTCTATCTTGAGAAAAAGATAATACTTGAGTTAACTCATGCTCACGTGGCAGACCCCACAGGGGAGCATAACGAGTGTGTGGATGAGAAGCCGCCAGATAAGTTAGTGGGTTCTCGCTGAGATTGAGTTAACTTCATTCCGATGATGGGACGTACCTCCTTCGGGAAGGGTTGGGCCGTGGTCAGTGATAGCTGTTGGGACGCCTACCTCAGCTTCCGAATGCTGTCATGGCGACCGTTCTTCACTTGATCCTGGCAGGGTGGGGGTAACTACTTTTTTGGCTTGCACTCATGTGGCCGCGGTGGCCTGGTAGTAAGGTCTCGATCTCGGGGCCGGAGGGTTCCAGGTTCGAAACCCGATTCCACCGAAGAACCGCCGTGTAAGCGAGTCTGGTGCTCGTTAAATCCGTCGAGGCCAAATACCCTCCAGCTGGTGTGGTGTGGAAGGTTTGCAAGAAGGGTGACAAAGAGTAGACTACTATTAAGGATGGCGGTTATTGCCAAAATAACCGGTTTTACCTGGCGGTTATAACCGCACAAAATAACTGGTTTTTGAAATAACCGGTTTTCGGGGGGGGTTATAAAAAAACAAACGCCATTTGTAGATTTTTTTTTTAATTATTACTCTTTTTACAGGAAATCAATCCATTGGCTATTTATCTATTCATAAAAACTCTTTAAGTAATTCGCCAACCAACAGACGCCTCGAGGAAGCGGTTGTCATTGATTGGCCTAAGATGATGAAATTCAAAGCTTCATAACTTGGTAAATTTTAGTATAATCGAACCTAAAATCGAGCCTTTCTTACGATCAGGTTTTTTTACCCGGTTATTGGATTTTTTTGAAAAAATAACCGGTTATAACCGGGACAAAAAATAACCGAAAAAACCGGTTATCCGAAACAAAAAAAACGGTTTTCGGTTAAAACCGGTAGGTTTTTCACATCCCTACTGTCTAGCTACCTGTCCATGTACACTTAAGGTGAACATGGACTGTGTTCGGAGACATTTTTTTGAAAAATAACGTATATATATATATATTTTAATGTTATTTTTCAATTGCATATGTTTTAAAACTATGAAAATATTGTAAAAATAAACTTTCGAAATAATATTTTTTAAAAATATGAGAAATTTGAAGAAAAATGACTAAAATATTTGCCTTACTCTAACAGCCATAGACAAAATCATATTCCACATATACATAAATCCTTGCAGGAGTAAATTTTTATGACAGTTATCTGTGTTATGCGCTAAAATCTTTCTTGTACTTCAAAATAGTTTTGAGATATAGCTGGACATAGTTACTAAACTGGTAATTTTTCATAAAAAAAATGCTTTTCGTTTATATTTAAACACTTAAATTATTACTTGATTTTAAAATTAACCTTAGTTTTTAGAGGAAAACATCAAGTATATTACAGAAAACAATCTCAGAAATTTTCATATCAATACTTGAATAACGTGTTTAGAAATCATTGTTACGGTCGAACAGTTTTCCTCAAAAAGATAATTTCTCAGAAAACGCATTTAAAGTTTTCACGCAACATAAAATAATGCTTACAGTTCGGTAATAAAACAGCTGTAACTCCATTTGTAATTCACGTAGAGTAAAAAGTGAGACAGTTATAGAAAACTGATTGAACAGGCTACAAAATTAAGTCATAAAATTTTTTTTTGATAATTTCATCAAAAACGAAGATTTCAAACCAGTCGGATACCTTAAACACGACAGCTCAAAAACCTATCGAGCTAGACGAATAAAATTCAATATTTTCATCCTGAAACTAAAATTGCGGATAAGTGTCAAATGTTTGAGCAAATCGATTAGTGATGTTGTCCTAAATTGTGGAGAGGAAAACACTCCGCTGGTTTAGAGATGAAATGATACTTCTTGATGCTTCCGTGATCAAATTCTTCAAACCCTTGAAACTCATAGTAATCGTTCCCTTACCAGTGGCGTAGCTGCAACTTTTGCCGCCCGGGGCGAACTAGCACCGTTCCGCCCTTCCTTCACAAGTTACATAGGGTACATAAACCTCAAAATAAAAAATAATAAATTCCGAAAAAAAAACATTTTATTAGTTACCTAATTCCTCGATTCATACCCTCGATCTTTGCAGACAGGTTACGAAATCGCGCGTCCATCACCAGTTTCACATATGGGCAATTTGCAGGCAAGAAGCAAAAACATACGAATTACATTAATTATTTTTTTATGTAAACAATGATGGAGCTAGTTCCATTGCTTTTCTTAGTTATAAGACTGTTTTTCTGCATGTCTAATTTAGCCCCCCCTCCACCCCTCTTCAGTTACGCCACTGTCCCTTATTATTCACAGTAATATCGTTTCCTATATTCCATGTTCGCATTCAATTTTCCTAAATACAATCTGTAAATGTGTTATTAATTTACAGTGCTCTTGAATAAAATGTAGCATAATTAAGCTGCCTATTTATAGCCTGAGATATTTATTATGAGTTTTAAAAAATGGTTAATAGCCGTTAAATAAATAAATTTCAATGTTTGTCATATCTTGTACTCTATCAATGCACTGTGCTCGCTTTAGTTCTTTTAAGTTCTGGTAAATGAATGCAAAACAATTGGCTATAATGAAGCTTGGCAAAAACGTGCAAGAAAAATAATTTATTGAGTGGATAAAATTTATAAGCACAGAGGGTGATCAGTTAAAATGCAGTTATGATTGCGAACAAATCGAACAACGAACACCTTCTCGAAATACTTTTATATTCGGAGAATTAGAAATTATATTCGAACGCACTCATAAACCAGAGGGAGTGGTCTCCCCTAAACTTTCTCGTATACTTCTCGAAAAAGGTGCTGTTTCCCCTCCCCCCACGTGGATAAAAAAATTCGAACCTATTTCAACCCAGGGTCCAATGACTATCAGAAAATATTTAGGTAAATATCAAATTCGAAGAGATGCGTTCCGATTCAATGAATACCGATTTCTACTCTTTCTTGGCTCAAGGACAATCCTTCCGTGTGCACAGATTGCTACCAACTACGCATGCGCATGGAGAATCGGATGAAAAAAAAGCGCCAAGCAGGAGTCAATAAATATCGTGCACAGAAGATTGCGTTCAATACGCATGCGCGTGGAGATTGCGGACTCGTTGGAGATGCGCTTATACAGACCGACAGACAGTCAACCTTTCGACGAATTTGGCCCAAAATTTTATACGGACCTACATTCATGACGATAAAACTGTGCACAAAATTTTATCCATCTAGCTATTCAAGTTTTTGAGTTATACTGTTCGAATGACCTCGGACAGACAGACAGACAGACTTCCAGGGGAGGGAATTTGTCCAAAATTTGACAGAAACCTACAAATTATATGTCAAGTTCACATACCAAATTTCATCCCCGTAGCTCTAATAGTTATCGTGTTCACAGACAGACATAATTCCAAAATTGTGTTTTTCGGACTCAGGGAGGTCTAAAGCGTGGAGATTCGCCAAAATCTCGAGTTCGAATTTTTTGACGATTACAATACTTTCTCTTCGCATACTTCGTATACGAGAAAGTAAAAAAGAAACATCTCACAGAACAAACACTTTAAAAACCGACTCTTTGCGAATATTGATTGCTGTCATGTGTTGTCGCCGCCTCAGAGCAGATGAACTGACGAAAGCGGAATCCCAAAAGAAGCAGACTCGAACTCGCCAGGCAACAGATGAGAACGAAACGAAAAATATAAACTTTTTTTAATGTTGAAACGAGTCTCTGTCAATTGCATAATAGTTTTTTTACGGACTACGTTACTGATCTCACTTATCTGAGCTTTCGTAAGAATTTTTCTGCACTTTCGATTTAAAAAAATATATAATATTATGGAGTCAAAATAGAGTGGAGTGTCCAGAGCAGTTATAATTATATAAAAAAAGAGCAGTATTTTTTAAATTTATTTTTTGGTTCTCTAAAACGAGTTAACCAAATTCCGTAAAAGCGTTAATCGATCATTCACGAAAAACTTAGTATGCGAACAGATTATATTAATGAACCAATCAGCCTCTGTGTATCGCAAAAAGCTATAAGTATCCCTAAAACTTTTTTCTGGAGACGAACGAAGCATACACATTTGTAAGGTGACAAATTGTCCTCCTTTAGGGAGGACAGTCCTTCTTTTGTAAGTTCTGTCCTCCCTCGAAAAGTGTCCCCCTTTTCGATATTTGAAGACTAATCTGTAAACCTCACAAAACGATTCAAAAGATGGAATGTGAACACATTTCAGCTACAGAAATTAATCTTATATCGATTGACTTTATCCTTCAATATAAATCTCAAATCTCTCACGAAAGCAAATAAATTGTAACAGTACAAAGACGTTTTCGTTTAGATCATCGAAACTGTCAATCTCCAAGGAAGAATTCCACCATCATTGAACTGTTGCAATTGATTTGCTTTCATTGAGCCAGAGACGTGCCTTCTGCTGCACGGTAGCCATTTAGACACTTGCATTGAGAATCTCCCGCTGTAGATTTAGTGTTCTGTAACGGCGCGTTACCTATCTGAAAAAAAACCCCTTTTTGCGTTACTCTCTCGTTTAAAAAAACGAAGTTGTTACATTATAGGGTTTTTTTATTAATTTTGAAATGGGTTCAATAATTTATGACTACCCTGTATATTGAAGCATGGTCTGAAACCAACATCACGAGAAATAACAGTTTTCAATTATCTTCTTTTTTTACTTCATTGCAAGTATATCGGACATATATTGAATCTTGTGTTGAGTTTTTATCTAAATAGACGCCAGACATTAAAATAGGCGACAGTTGTCTCTTTGAAGAAATAAGAAGACTTAATGTATATTTAAATTCTGAAAAATTAATACGATGGGAAAATTAACACTTTGAAATTCATAAAAGATGGGTGGAAATATTCAGCCATTTCAAAAATGAAAATATTTCAAATAAAAATTTATTTATTCTTGTTCAATTTAGATTGTGCTACCCTGGAACTAATGCAACAGTTGAAAGGTCTTTTTCAATTGCTAATGATTTTTGGACAAACGAGAAATCAAGATTGAATGGTGGTTTCTCTAGCTAGCACTTAAAGTAAAATTCAGTATGAAGGATATTTCTTGTTCAGATATTTCCGATATACATATTGTTAGAAGATGACATACTCAGATGATGAATACATCGACAAAATGTATTCATTCAATGGAAAAGTACTCATTTAAATAATAATTAATAGGCATGTAAGCATAATTACAATATAAAAATGTTACAAATGTATTTATTATGCATTTATCATATTACAGTGTGTTCTGTAATATGGACGAGTTTTCTGGTTTGTTTACTTACATTAAAAACCTTGACTTTATCTGCTTGTATGTTGGACTTCTGCTTTGAAGATTCCATGATCAGCGGTTAAATGATGGTTTAGCTATAATAATGCGAAAGCTGACCGAAATGCGGCGCCAAATGTATACCCTAGCGGGTTGCTATTTTGGCACGGTATCTCAATTTCTCTGTTGTTGGCGATTTTAAAAATTACCCTCAGCCTTCCAGCCAAATGAGTTTCTCGCCAACTCGCCAGGTTAGAGTATATAATATTATGGAGTCAAAATAGAGTGGAGTGTCCAGAGCAGTTATCATCATATAAAAAAAAGAGCAGTATTTTTTAAATTTATTTTTTGGTTCTCTAAAACGTGTTAACCAAATTCCATAAAAGCGTTAATCGATCATTCACGAAAAACTTAGTATGCGAACAGATTATATTAATGAACCAATCAGCCTCTGTGTATCGCAGAAAGCTATAAGTATCCCTAAAACTTTTTTCTGGAGACGAAAAATCATCATTCATTTTTCATCCAGCCGATCATTTCGGTCAGCATTCGCTTGTTCGTGTAAATTCCCTTTTAACCGTTGATCATCGTTTAACCATGGATGGTGAATAAGGCCGTTAGTATTACACCGGGATTACGTAATACAGGCACTTAAATGTAAACAAACAAAGCAGAAAACTCCTCCATAGTTGCAATGAAATATATATATAATATAAATCCAAATATAACTTGTATATAATCATGCAGAAATAAAGTAAACAAAACATATCAAGAATCAAATCCTATACTAAAAAGTCATTATTTGATTTGATTTTTTGTTCATGGTATCTTTAGTATTTTCAATTTTTTAGATTTTATTTAAAATTGATGTATTGTTCAAATAATGACTTTTTAGTATAGAATTTGATTCTTGATATGTTTTGTTTACTTTATTTCTGCATGATTATATACAAGTTATATTTGGATTTATATTATATATATATATATATATATATATTCTTCAATTTATTTGTGTCCTCCTTTTCATTGTAAAAAGTTTGTCACCGTAACATTTGCAAACTGGGATTCATATTTGTTTAATTGCTTAAAATAAGTTTATTGAAAAATCATAAAAATTATTAGTATCTATAATTTCTGCTGCTAAATTTTGAAATTTGTTATAAATGGTATTGCATCAGCATTTAACAAAGAAACCAGTAACGACGGGCGGGAACCAAATCAGAAAAAAATATCTTGAATTCACAACAACACAAACATCCATGTCATAGTATGGAAAAAATAGTTTTGTCAACCCTCTTGAAGAATCCCTTGTAACAGGTTGAGAAATCGTGCATTCCGAAGGTTACCGAGTGATATGCAATTCTAAACGCACATGCCCATGAGAATTGTTTACGTGTTTTCACGATATCGGTAGGTAAATATTTTCGTATTTTGAAATTAAAAATCTCCGGGTTTTTTTGTATTTAACACTTTTAGATGGGAGTGGCGTTGGATGATGTATACATTAATTCATAAAGGCCGGTAACTTGTCGTCAAATCATCCTTTAAAATTTAAAAGAACTGCATGGAATTTTTAATTTCTCGCATAAGGAGTATAGTACACCAGGAAAATTTTAAAATGCATCACATAAGACTAACAGAAGCGTATCTGTTTGTAAGCTGTATTTTTACCAAGTCCGGCAAAGGGTTGACTGTCTGTCGGTCTGTATAATCGCATGCTTGTGATATAACACGATAACTCCAAAACGCAATGACTTAGATAAATGAAATTTGATATGTGGTCTTCTAACCTTAATTGCAGATCTGTATCCAATTTTGATTTCAGTCGGTTGTATCCAATTTTGGCTTCAGTCGGTTGTATCCAATTTTGGTTTCAGTCGGTTTAAAAAAGGCCTTTCAAATTGCATTTTTTGTTCACCATTCTACGACGCAAAAAAGGCGCGCCCGCTTTGCGCGTTTTCCCCCACCCGTGTTAGGGAATGGCGGGTCTTACTGCCGCTTGGAGTATTTTTCCCCTCCCGTGTTAGGGAATGGCGGGTCTTACTGCCGCTGGAGTATTTTTCCCCACCCGTGTTAGGGCATATGCAAGACATTTTAGGGGAGAGCACTCCAGCTGTTTAATTATTGAATTTATTTTTTGACACATTGTCATCCAAATCCAGGGAAAAAAGTTAAACACATTTTGAAAATGTATTTATTCATATGCGCATTACCGCTCCGTCCAGTGAAAATATTAAAAACCATTTAATTGTGAGCACATTATTGCGAATTTAATTTTCTGTAGTTTGATGTGTTAGAAAGCAGCGAAAAAATAGCTTGTCAATCAAATTGACATCTTTGAATAGACAATTTTTAGAATTTTAAAATGCCTTAATTGCCGTTAAAATTCCTTTCTTCATGTGCTAGTTTACTAAGCTATCGCTGGAAATATCAAAATTACAAAATGTAGAAACAGCAGTAACAAAAAGTCACTGGAAAAAGTAATTATGAAGATTTTTGGCGGAATTTTATCAATGCCAATCAAAAACAATTGGTTGTAAGAATCCCAAACAAAATCCTCTTTCACCTCACATTATAAATAACACCTTTATGTAGAAGTTATGCAAGAAGATAAAGGGAGAAACACCTTCGTTTTTTTAACATTATAATGTTTTTAGGCTGATATACTATCTGATGCAGAAATCGTTGAAAAAGCTGTACAGAGCAGACCACTGGACGTAGTTACCAAATTTAGCACCCAGTTACTTCTTGAGGGTAGTTACTTCTTTAGTATGCAGTTCTTCTTACTTAAGGAAGGGTTTTTAAAATTTTAATTAGTTCACAGATATTCAATTAATTAAAAATTTAACGAAACTTCAGTGTTTTCCCCGAATAACTTCAGAGCATATTATCGCAAAAAAAAAAAAAACCATTTTTACACCAAATTAAGATTTAAAAAAATAGCTTTTCAGTAACACCAATTTTATTCCCGTGCATTTTTTTCTTTAATTTTAATGAATTTTTCAAAATTCATCGTACCACGAATGATGCAATAGAATTTTACCATTCATTCGCCATTGAAATGTTTAGTAGTCAGTTTAATCCTGGATCCGGCTTTCACAGTATAACCTTTAATTCAAAAAGTAAATAAATTTACATTTTATAAATATTTCAGTTTCAAGACTTGCTTGCCTATTTTTATTTCAAATTTCATGGAAGTATCTCGCATTTTGTTTTATCTGAATACAATTTTATGAATTTCTAAAACTGATGTAGAAACGACAGCGAAATAGTAATATAAACGAAGACGATAAAATAAATAATGCTTTTTAACATGATAATATTATGATGCTGTGATATTTCGGATTAGAAGTTCGAATTTCCGTTGTTTTTTTTAACTATGGAGTTCCTAAAAAAACATACCCAGAACTTTCGGGCAGTATGAATGTACAGTAAAGCTTCGTTTATACGTTTCTCATTTATAGGTCGTTTCACCACAGTCCCTATTCATTCGCATTCATTCTAATGATAAAGTACTTCTTTTATACAACGCAAAGCGTCGGTCATGCGTCGATTTCCCCCGCTCTAAATTGTGAAAATTTCCCCCTTTCTAGTATGCTGTGATAAACATATTTTGACTTCAAAATTATTCACAACTAGCTGTTTTGCCCGGCGTTGCTCGGGATTAAAATACTTTCATGTCTAATATTTTTGATGCAAAAAACTACTTTCGTTTAGAAAATTACAATACCCAAAATCCTTTCATCGCCTGAAATGTTTTTTTAATTAAAATGAGACTTTAATTAAAATCACTTGAACCAGACGATTTGTAAAAACCGTCGATAGCTAATCTTCTCCATAAATTATTAGTATTTATTGCATAGTACTTCACATTTTGTTCATAAATCTTGCAGTATAAGAAAGATTTTAACGGATGTTTTGGGACAATTACATAGTAAGTTTTTCATTGAGAAAAAAGGGTTAGAATAAATATGAATAAAAAAATAATGAAATTCGTATTCATCCAAAATTCTTCTGATGTGATTTTGCTTAATTTTCAATTAACTGAAATTTTAATTAGATTTGAGGCTTTTAAAAGTTGACGATTGACTCTCTTCTTATGTAAAACATATTTATAAAAATAAGCAAAAATTTCAGAAATAAAGGTAAATTAGCTCAAAGTCTAACCGTTGCCTAGCAACGAAGTAGCTGTAAATTTGCGTTATTCCAAACTCGTCTGCGCGTAATTAACAAATATTATACATTAAAAAAATAATAAAAATTGAAGGGAAAATGTCACAGATATGAAAGTGATATCATTGAAAAGGTAAAATTCTGAACTTTAAGATGGTATAAAAATAGTTTTTGTCGGACAATGTATTTCGAAGTTACGGCGGAAAAACGCTTTCGGTTAATCTCTAATTAAGTGCCTGTTTAATTAACTTTTGGACTTTGAAAAGTTCATAAGTGTCTGACCCTTGTCTTAAATAATAAGTGTACAAAATTTGGTTGAAAACTGTAAATTGGTTTAGGAGGAGATGTGGAACATAGCCACATACATAACCACAAACCCACATACCCACAATGACTTTTATTTATATTAAGATTGATGAATAGAAAACAGATCGTCTGCTGCTGATTGAAGCGATGATGAGGAAGTTTCTCTAAAGACGAAATGGACTTCATTGAAAAACTTCGATTTCATTTCTTTTGTCAAAAGAATAGTGAAAAAATATTCGATGAACTTAATTCGATTCATAATGATGTACTTAATATTCACAGATAATCAGCACGTCAGACGACGATTAAAGATTTTCTTAGTAAAATGCCTACCTGCATGCATATAAATCGTATATATAAGTTATGTATAATTAATACTCAAGATATGCAATAAAGGTATGATTTTTCTCACTTTTATGATAAATATTTAATATTAAAATTTAATTATTGTTTTCATTACTATGTAGAATTATACTATTGTTATCTTGAAAAGGTTTAAAATTATTACTTTTAACTGAATTTGCATTAGTAGCATTAGATTTGTAATAATCAGGGTTGTTTAGTAAAATTTAGTTTATACGTCTTTTCATTTATACGCCGTTTAACTTCATTCCCTCGAAAGGCGTATAAACGGTGTTTTACTGTTTTTACAAACATTAACCATGTAACTGTGTAACCGCTATTGCGTCTGCTTTGAAACAGTCTTTATAATTAATGTAATTTCAAGCATTTGCGACAAATTTCCGATTACAACATAAATCAGTCTGAAAAATCTCCAAATAAAAAACGTTTGCACACTTTCTAGAGAATTCTACATAACACGCAGCATTTCCTTAATTTCGTACAAAAATTGCAGGGCACTTGACGCCATGCTTGGATGTCTCTCATTAGATTTCTTCGGAGATATCAGTATTCTGATTCTTGTTTTTCAGAAGTTGGATTTGAAAGTCAAATCCTTGCAGTTCAAGGTCACTTTTTTCTCGCCATCATTGTTGCTCATTTGTTATGTTTTTCTGCTATTTCTTCTTTACTGAAAGATGTTTCGAGAATCTTCTTAAAACCTAATTGTACACTGGAAGGGATTATACATTTTAGAAATGAAGATGGGGTTGTCAGCATAAAAGTTCTTTAGTTAAATTAACTCACAATTTGTTTTAAAAATAGTGTTTATCATTTAAATATTTATCATACACTGTAAAAAATATCCGTTTTCTCCCGGACTTTTTCCGTATATTTGACGGTTTAAAACTGTTTTGCTGAGAAAACGGGTTTTCACCGTTTTCCGCTCCAGCCATAAACGGTTTAAAACCGTCAGTTCAAATTCTATTTTTCGTCATACGGTATTGCTTTCCGTACGATAACTTTCCCTTTTCTTAAATGTAATTTTATTGCATTCATTTCATGTTTTTAATAGGGTTCCATCTCCTCTATAGTGGAATAAGTGAATGTATTGACTTTAATTATGCATGAACAAAAAAAAAATTAGGAAGAAAAAAAATATATCACCACTAATACTTTCTCTAATTTTCAAAATAAGCTTAGAAGTTTGAAGAATAATGTAGCTTTTAACATTTTGCGAAAAAAAACTTAATTTCATTCGATTCAGAATCAACCATTTTCCATAAGAAACACGTATCGTTTAGTAGGAAAACTGACACATTAAAAAACCTTTTTATTTAAAACAAAGAAATAAATGAAATATCATATTAAACAAGGCATGGTCTAACTGTTTATACATGTAGAAGTAACCTGTTGTCACTCATAAAAGCTAACCTTAAAACACGTGTTCTGGCAATAGTTGATTTTTACACCCCTAGGTGGCACCACTAGAGCTATAGTGACTTTAAAGCTCAAATAGATTATTTTTACCATTTTGCATGAAGTCCTCGTTGGTCTAGTGGTCGATCCCCGGCTTGGAGGAGTTTGAAGTTTTTTCACCATCTTGCATCGAATTCGTCCAAGTAAGTTCAATTAAAAATTAGATTAATTAAACTAATTGAAATTAATAATTAAGTCTTTATTAATTAATATTCCTAATTGATAATACACATCAGCTCGTTTGAGCTCAACTCGAACAGAAGGAAAAAACAACTAAACTCAGTCGATGACGTCACTTATTTCGATGACTTAATTTTTACGGAGAAAACTTAATCTCATATGGTAAAAAACTGTTGTGACTACGGATTTACTTCGTAACTTTTACGGAAAAAACTTGTTCCTGTATGGTAAAAAACCGTTTTGCCTACGGATTTACTTCGTAACTTTTACGGTTTTGCACAACCAACCCAGCTGCCAGTTTAAAACCGTAAATTTTACGGGATTTTTTTTACAGTGTACCAGAAAAGATAGTGAAAAATCACAATTTTCCACTAATTTTTGGGAATTTTCTTACTTTTGTGATGATTTTTTTTTACTTTTGCGATGCACTTATCTTTTGAGTTGAAGCGAATTTTCACTACGAATCACTTTTTTAATGCAAAGTCTAGAAAAGAAAGTATTGTTATTCAGAGAAAGTATTGTAATCGTTATATTCTAAAAAAAGCTTTTAAAAAAACGCTTTTACCAATGCATTAAAAAGGAAAAAAAAATTTCTCAAAAATCTGGAGGTCAAAGTAAAAATCGGAAAAGCGTGAGGCGCAAGTAGAAAAGCTGTATCTCCTAATGTTTTCAGCACCTCACGCTTTTATGACTTTTGTTTTGACCTCCAGATTTTTGAGAAAAAATTATTTATTTCTTTTTTAATGCATTGGTAAAAGCGTTTTTTTTAAAGTTTTTTATATTTATCATTTTCTAGTTTTTAATCTTTAATTTATATCGTAATTCAGTATTATAAATATTTTGTACATCAATTAACTAAAGCAATGCATAACATATTTAATATAATGAATGTTCAAGAAAATTTTGGGGTTTTTTTATGACATTCATTGTGGCTTTATAAGTTTCTTCTATTGATATCAGCGCTTCACGCCTTTACGATGTTTGTTTTGACCCCCAGATTTTTGACAGAAAAATATTTTTTTCTTTTTTTAATGCATTATTAAAAGCGTTTTTTTATTATATTAATTATTTTCTAGTTTTTATTAGTCTTTAATTTATGTCATAATTCAGCATTAAAGCGTTTTTTAAAAAATTATATTAATTATTTTCTAGTTTTTATCAGTCTTTAATTCATGTCATAATTCAGCTTTATAAATATTTTGGGATCTTAAGAATCAATTTTTCACGAATTAATTCCAACAATAATTTTATTGAAAAGATTTATAATAGGACATACTTATTTTTATTTTTATTGAAACATTTAAATTACTGTGTAAAGTAGGTTAGTTCTCAAAATACTATAGATGACGCCACTGAAACCTACCGAGTGCAAACGTAATTTTGCGATTTTTTTAAAATTTATAATTGAGAGCTCTAAAATTATTAAAATATTGCATTGTCATCAAGACCCAATAAATATACAAAATTTCAGAACTCAAGTGCATTAAGAAGTGAGTGAAAAATCGATCACAAAATTCCAACCTTACATACACACAAACATGAAACATTTCGAATTTAGTAAAAGCGTTTAATGAAAAGAAAGTATTGTAATCGAAAAATTCGACCTCGATATTTTGATGAATCTTTGGGTAGCATTTGAGTGTTAATGACATTTATTGGCATCTCTTGCACTCCTATAAAATTTACAATTACCAAATAATACACATTACTGCTGAGAATCTTCTCCGAATCTTATTCGAAGATTCGAATTCTTATATTATCGAATATTGAATTGAATTCTTATATTATCGAATATTGAATTGAATTCTTATATTATAGAACATGGAATCGAATTCTTATTATACCGAATAATGAATTGAATTCTTATATCGAATATAGAATCGAATTCTTATATTATCGAATATCGAATAGAATTCTTATATTATCGAATATCGAATAAAATTCTTATATTATCGAATATCGAATAGAATTCTTATACAATGACAAATGAATTACGTTTAATATAAGGGACTTTGTCAGCCAATCTTACTGCATCGTATATTTTTGGAATTTTTTAACATCAACGTTCCCCTATGTTCTTAAATGAAAGGCCGAGATTTAATGCTCTTACGACCACTATTTTTTTCCACAGTCTTCTGAGTGCAGACATTTGAATTCTATATATCAGTGTTTCTCAACCTTTTAGTATTTGCGACCCAATTTTCAATGATAAATTTCGTCGCCCCTCCCCCTCCCCCTCTCATACAATAATAATGTATTTTTGTTATTTTGACGCTAAAGCTACACTACGACCTTAATCATAAACCTTACAAATTACCAAGAATAAATAAGTTTATTGATATTTTGCAACACCGATCTTCTGCATTGACAAAACCAGAAATGTTCTCTCTTATTATCTCTCAGTCTTTATTGCTCTATCTTACTTGCACGATATCGGACATTCTTGCGGCTTCGAGAGAAGTCTGTCTAGAGGAATCACTAATAATTATTAAACTTGTTTTTATTTTAGTATTGATAATTTAATTGTTAAATTGCAGTACTGATACAATCCTATCTATAAGTGTATTATGTCAGTGAAAATGTGTAAATTATTTTGTATTATATCAGAATATATTTTGTTTTACTTTCCTTTCAGTAAAATAATTAATTTTTTAGTAATATTTTCGTTTCGATATGCTCGCCCCCCCCCATTCAATGTTATCACGTCCACCTAGGGGGCGCTCCACACAGGTTGAGAATCGCTGCTATATATCCATCCAGTTTATTAAAATCGAAAGTATTAATATACAGGGTATCCGAAACGTATCTTTACACTTAAAACACATACTAAAAATTATTTAAATAAAATAAAAATTTTAATATACCACATTTTTAAAACAGACTAAAAAGTAAAAAATAATTTTTTCTAGCCCATCCAGATTTATAACCCCATACAGATTTAAAACGAAAAACGTGGGGCGCATGCAATAGATAATTGATGCATAAATAGTTTATTTCAGTCACTAAAATTTTATTGCAATATAAATGATACGAACTGTTGTGTGAGTTTTCTCAACGACAGCTACTACCTACGGTCTTTACTATTAAAAATTGCATGCGCCCACGTTTTTCGTTTTAAATCTGTATGTGGTTATAAATCTGTATGGGGTTAGAAGAAATTATTTTTTACTTTTTAGTCCGTTTTAAAAATGTGGTATATTAAAATTTTTATTTTATTTAAATAATTATTTTCTGCTTTTTAGTCTTGTTTGCGCGAAATTTTGCAATCGATTTTAAACATCATGATGAGATTATGACGGAGACATGTGGCAAATTTCAGGTTTATTTCAGTTTCTCTTCACCTGATCATAAATAGAAAATTATTATTTTCCTGAAAAATTATGTTACGTGACACAGAGACCTTCGTGAAAAAAAACTAGCACCCGAACAGCATTTTACTTTTTTTCCCCTCTGGAATTTCACGGCAAACAAATTATTGTCACTCCGGTACAGCAAACCCTTCCCTCTGAACTTCAATCTACTCTTCAATGTTCCCCCACTATTCGCTGCAAAATTTCTTGGAATCCACTTCTACAAACTCAAGATTCCCCATCCTCGCTATTCACGAGTGACGCCTGGTCAGCGCCATCTATCGAAGCTCTGGGACGGTAAAACACAAAATATGAAATAATAAATTAACAGACAAACAGACAAGGAAGCGAATTAATATTGCATTATCATCTAGTTCTGAGCTATGTTTAAAGTTTCAAGTCTCCAGCTCATCGGGAAGTTAGTTTAAAATTCATTGCAAAATTTGTACCGAACAGATAGGCAGACAGACAGACAAGAAAGCGAGTTAATAAAAACGTGGTAAAAAGGAAACAAAGATATCCACTTAAGGGTGTTTTTGTATCCGATGAAGAAAGTATCAAAGGAATTTTTTTTCTCATAATTAGATGAAGATTGCTTTTTCCCCCTCGCTATTAAAACATTTCAACAAGCACAACATTGGGTAAAAGCCATTGAAACTTACTCTCCTACGTTATAAAAGTTTTAAACCCTTTTTACTGAATCATAACGGAACCAGGACGCATATTTACAAACCCTACCCTAATAGAACTGAGGCAGGAAATCGGACAATATCATTGGCTCGCTTCGCCGAGAGCCGATGACGTCGTTCTTAGATCTCGTACGGAAATTATAACAAAACAAGCGATTGAATGTGGACTTTGAATTAGTTCAGGTTTCCGATGCTTGGACTTCGCGAATTTTTTTCTACGATACGCACCTACGTAACAATTTTATTTAGTCTAGCGATTATCCTTTTTTTCCGTTTTATTATTATTGGGATTAATAATAATAATTAATAATTTTACTATTATTTGGCATTAATTATAGTTAGATTAGTTGACTTTGAAACATCAAATGAACTAATTTCACTGGAATGACGTCAAAAAAACCCAACATTTGTCTAACCTGTTAGTTAATACCCTTCAAACAAAGTTGTTATCATTAGACTTTTCATTAGTATAATTTCTTACAGTGTGGGATGTTTTATTTTTTATGATATTTTAAAAAATAATATCATTTTTAAAAATATTACAACCCACGGAAGAATGTTTTCTGTGCTCAACTGTGAGAAAACGGAGAAGCAAAGTAGGACGACTCTTGTTATGTTATGATTGCCGTACGCTTCGTGCGAGAGCTAGGAGTGACGTCACCGGCCCTCGTAGCCAATGGTATTGGCTGATTTCCTGCCTCAGTTCTATCAGGGTAGGGTTTGTAAATATGCAACCAGGACCAATCAGGGTAGTTATAAAAATGGCTCACAAGATATTTCAAACCTGTAATTTGATTAGGTTTAATGAAATGAGTAAATGTTCTGAAATAAACAGCCATAACTTATTGGAACTTCTGCAAGGTAGGGAAGATTTCGATTTTGGCAAAATGTTACCTGTCATCATAAGTTGGTCATGCTGTTCATAAATTGTCAGCGTTGAAGATTTGGCTTGTATCTAGTCCAAAATTTTCACCTTAAGTGTGTTACAGAAGTAAATTCGATAAAATTTCCACCATTTTCTGTGACAATATGAATGTCAATATCAATCACTTGGTACCATTCAGTGTTCACTTCATTTTTTTTATTTATTGAATAAAAATTGTTGACATCAGTGGCGAATCTAAGGCGGGGGGGGGGGGGGGAAAGGGGGCGCCCCCCCCCCCGCGCAGGGGGGAGGGTTGATTTTATTTAAAATCATTATATTCTTAATTTTCCTTTTTTTAAAAAAATAATAAAAACGTGACAACATTGATTTCTGGCTTGACAGGTTCGAAAATTTTTCTACTTTTCTAGTCATTCCACTTGTACTTGTAGCGTCGACGCGGTCGAAGACATTTTTTGGCTAGTTATTATTTCACTGTATTTTTTATCAAATTATCGAAAGTATTGTATTGTTTTTTATGATTCTTATTGTCAGGTGAGTAAAGTCTGTGAAGTTAAAGTGTTTTGGTTTACATAAGCCAAGAGGTTTGACATTCGTCACGGCGATACAAAATTTGTATGATCCCCGCCCCCCCCCCCCTCCCGACCCAAATCCTGGATTATCTTTATTAATTTCTTTAATGATTTTTAAAAGTATAAAAATGCTTCTGTATAACATAAATTCAATTTACCCGTCGGTCTGATTTTCGGTTAGGTCTTATTTTCGGGATATCCGATAAATATCAGTAGAGACGTCTTATCCTATGGTCTAATTGGGCTTAGCCCAGGGGCGGCATTGATCCAAGGTCACTTAAAAATGAACTATACTGATTTTATTTTAACTTTAAACAAAAAAATCTAGACATCTACTAGACAGAGACTTTTTAATTAGACATCCATCGATTTTGTAATATTGCATAAGCAAGTATATCAGTTAAAAAATATTCATACAGAGCCAATGTATGAATATTTATTATGTAACTGTTACAATTAATCATGTATAAAATCAGGGCTGGCGGAAGCTGGTTTGAAAAGTCCTAGTTTGTAAAGGCGCCGATTTGCAAAATTGTAAAGCGTTTATCAGAGAATATGTACCTTTTTTCTGCTACTCAATTATTTTATTAGGTAGGTTTTATCACTCGGCCATAGGTGCTCAAATTCCTAGTTAGGGACCGTTCAAATATTACGCAAGCACCCGGGGGGAGGGGGTTTGCGATTTGCTTATTTTTGCTGACAAGGGGGGAGGGGGAGTATGAGTGATGCTTACGTAAGACATTAAAACCACTTTATTTCCGAAAATCTCTTGTAAGTTGCATAAATAATTTAATTTTAAAAAATTAAATTTGAAAAAAAAGTTAAATTTGGCAAAAGAAAAGTAAACTTGATTTTTGTAAGCTTAAACTTGAAATTGTAAGGAAATTAAACTTACATTTTTTTTTTTTTTCATTTTAAGCCGAGTTAGAGTTTTTTATTTGAATTAAGTCCTAACATTTTTAAAATTAGATTATTACTGTTATACGTTTTGTAAAAAAAAAAGAACGGGGGGGGGTGCAGTTTGCTTATGTAACTATAAGAGGGGGAGTTGCGATTTGCTTATTTTTGCTGACAAGGCGGAGGAGGGGTCAAAAAATACCAAAAACATGCTTACGTAATATTTGAACGGCCCCTTACGGTTCTGGGGGCGTCAAATTACTCTAGCCAGGACCTTTGTAGAATAATTTGGCCCTGAATATTAGAAATGAATTCTCAGAAAAGAATTTTTTTTATTCATAAATATTTAACTGATCAAAAGCGGTTTTGTCTTACCTATACGAGATGATTTCGGCTGCACTATAACGGGGATGCTGTACTTCTCCGGTTTTGGCCCCATGTCCTGCATCACCACCTCGCTCAGCTTCTCAAAGTCGATGTTGGAATTGTTGGACAAGGTCCTTTTCCTGACCGCCGAAATCATCGAAACTTCTAGGAAGACCAGTCCCCAGACAGTGAAAAACAAGAATTAGGGAGATTTAAGCGACTGAAAAACACGAATGCTTACGATTTCACCTTATATACAGATCCTGGCAAACCATACTGTCAAGATTAGGAAGACAAAGAATTCCAATACGCAGATGATGCGAACAGGATCATGGGATGTTTATTTAAGAGACGGAAGACTTGATGGAATTGTGTTGGAAATTTACGATTTGAGGTCCTAAGACGACAATTTATAATGTTGCTGATTACGAGGAAGATTTCGTAAACTTTGGAACTCACACATAACTTGTGGTTCTTTGTTGGAAGATAATTTACAGCACCAAAATGGAAATGAAACTGACTTCAAGGCTAAGGCTGTGATGTCTTGAACGTAAGTGAATAGGCTTTCCCTGTGCTTGATATCATTCGGTTTTTATTGTTGGCAATAGCATGTGTCAGACTTTGGGAGTTTCATACTCCAAAAAGCGCGAATTATCTTGGCGCAATCAACCTTACCGAGATTGCTTTTGATAACCACTGTTCAATCTAGTGAGATTCCCCGAAATTTTAGTTTTATTGAGATTACCAACTGATATAACCGGCCTTATGCGGATTTAGTTGAAAATTACGAATCTGACTTCATATCTCACTTTCGGTGGTTTAGCCTTACATTTGAAATCATGATAGCTCTATCAATAAAAGAAAAAACTGTTATATCATGTTTAAGCGATCCATTAAATACAAAATTACAAGACAAAGAAGGAAATACAACCTAAGAAATTTTGAATAATTCTTTGTTTTTCAATATTTAAATCCGAAATAAAAGAATTAGTTTATCTTTCATGGAAAATTGAGTTTAGCGCTGAAATATAAGGCGAATTTTTTATGATTTTTCTGTATAAAACCGCAGTCTATTTTAATCGCTGTTTGCACGCAACGCTTGCGAATGGATCCAAATATTTTTTCAAAGCAAAGAATTGTTATTTATACGCAACTATATAATAGCGACCGAAGTCAAATTGTATGGATTTCTACGTTATCCAACACAAGATCTTTAAAGCTCCATTCCCAAAAACCACTAGATATTTTACAATATTCTAAAATTTGAAGTCACGATAGCTCTATCAATAAAAGAAAAAACTGTTATAACATGTTTAAGCGATCCATTAAATACAAAATTACAAGACAAAGAAGGAAATACAACCTAAGAAATTTTGAATAATTCTTTGTTTTTCAATATTTAAATCCGAAATAAAAGAATTAGTTTATCTTTCATGGAAAATTGAGTTTAGCGCTGAAATATAAGGCGAATTTTTTATGATTTTTCTGTATAAAACCGCAGTCTATTTTAATCGCTGTTTGCACGCAACGCTTGCGAATGGATCCAAATATTTCTTCAAAGCAACGAATTGTTATTTATACGCAACTATATAATAGCGACCCCCGTCAAATTGTATGGATTTATACGTTATAGAACAAAAGAGGTTTAAAGTTCCATTCTCAAAAACCACTAGATATTTTACAGTATTCTAAAATTCTGATAAAACATTTCAGTATCTTTGTGCTTACACTGGGGAGCACAGTTACTGGTGACTTAGATGTGACACTTATTTTTTACTAACTAAGGGGTTGTGAATCCAAATATGACCTATACGAAAAAAGAATTCTACTATAGAAAACTCTGCAGATCGAATGGAATTACTACATGGAAGAAATGGAGGGCCTGATGATTTTTACTGAAGGTTCCAAAATGGACAGAAGATTTGTTTGCGCATTTGTAGTATTTTATAATAAAACAGAACTAGACTATAGAAAATTTAGACTAAATGAATCGAGAACAGTATTTATGGCGGAAGTTATTGCAATTCAACAGGCAGTTCAGTATGTCAAAGCAAATCACCTAAGACAAGTAAATATAATCAGTGACTCCAGGTCAGCACTTATGGCATTAAGTGCTGTAGAAGAAGCCAGAGACATAATCAATAATATAAAAGAATACAAGGGAAAAATAACCTTGACTTGGATTAGAGCACACGTGGGGAATTTTGGGAATGAACGTGCAGATCAATTAGCCAAGGAGGCAACACTGATTTCAGATGAAACAATTAGTTTTGTTCCCTCTAGAAACCAGGTAAGAAATGAAGGAAATAAAATTATAAAGGGCCTGTGGCAAAATCGTTGGAATGATTCAAAAAATGCGCGATGGACCAAAAACCTAACAGATAAAGTTAACGTTGATAGACTATATGGCGATCTCTACATAAATCAAATTTTGACGGCACATGGAGTGTTTAGAGAACATCAGGCTAGATTCTTCGGAAAAACGTCGTTATGTTCATGCGGCCAAGAAACGGGATCTGTTCTTCTCGTTATTAAAGAGTGCGAAATTTGGACATCATACAGAAAAAACTGGCCTAGTGGATGGCAATTAATGAGTTTAAAAGACTCGATAAATAATGCCGATATTCGTATCTCATTGCGAGGACTCATTCACGAATTGTTAATTAAAGAATTAGACTTATTGTCGTCGTTCAGTGAAACTGTTGTTCCCGTCACTGAAAAAAAGAAGAGAAAAATATTGTAAAATAAGATGTATCACATTTTTCCTGCACGGCCTAGGCCAGGGCGGGGTAATCTAATCTGTATCCAAATATGACCTCAGTTTTTTTTTTCTTTCTATTATCACATCAACTTTTTTACGATACAAAGTACCCTCCACGTTCTTCGAAATCCTCCTTTCCAACTTATACTACACATGGAATATAGTCACCCTAATGTGATCAATGTATAAGAATCAACCCGAAGGAAATATTATTTAAAAGTAATAGAAAAATGTGTTATTTTATAACTTTTTAATCTCTTTTAATAGCAAACCTTCTTTATTTTTGTTTCAAAATATTTTCATATGATTTCTTCGATTATTTATTTTTTAGATATCATCCGATTCCCCCCTCCATCTAGTGCCCAGTGTCTCAGAGTGTGCCGTATTTGAAGTTCGAAAAATCTGGTCACTTTCAGCGAAGGCGAGAGGGGAGGGGGAGTCGCCCCCTACTTTTTGCGGAGAAAATTAAATTTTTATTTTATTTTAATAAATATTAAATTTTCATTTCCTAAGACTAGGAATTATAAACCAGAGGGAGTGTTCTCCCCTAAACTTTCTCGTATACTTCCCTAAAAAGGTGCTATTTCCCCTTTCCCCCGCGGGGCTAAAAAAATTCGAACCTACTGTTACCCCGAATCCCATGGATGTCAGAGTGAAAGGATGGATCACAGGAAGAATTTTTTGAAGCTTTCGCTGTAACCGCGCCGCCATCTTGGTTACACCAAGAAATGTTGCTAGTATTACGATAGCGTGTTGACTTCATTTTTTGGAACGAATTTTTAAGATATTTCAACAGGATGTGGTCTTGTGTAGCCTTCAACTGCACAAACAGGTGTTCAAAGAAGATCCCAGGATTAACTTTTCATAGGTAAGTCCACTTTTTATATTATTAAAACCAAATTTTTGTTTGTTGTGATTGTGGGTGAAAAGCTATGGTGAATAAGTATGTTTTGAACTGATTTGCTTGAGTATTTCTAAAGTAATTGTTACAAATTTGGTATTAATTGAAAATCTGGCTCAACTTCTTTATTGTTATTTGTTTTATTGAGGTCTAGAATTATTACACGCTATCATGAAATGACAAACTTTCATGACAAGTTTGCTGTGTTTTGTTTGAGCAGTTTATTTCTTGTATATTTTAAATAAATGATAAAAAAAACTAATACATAGAAAATTCAAAATATTTTATAGATTAGTATTTCAAAAATGTCTTTCTGTAAATGAAAAAGCTTTAGTAGGTAATATAGTCATGTTCTTCTTTTGCAATGTTTACATATGATATGCAACAAAATTTAATACCATAATACAACATAAAAGAAAGTTTATGAAAATTTTTAATTCAATTAATATACCAAAATTAAATTACTTGTCTTGTTTATACACATTCGTTTGAAAAAATTTACATGTGAGCATAGAAACAAATTTCCTAACAAGGTTTCTATTGAAATCTTGTCTAGCTTTCTTTATGTTTACCATTGGAAATTGCTGTATTTTTTTCCTTTTACAGCTGCATTTTAAACACAGGTTAAGCAAATATTGTATACAAATATTATTATTAAAAATTGATTATTCTCGGTGAAGTAGCAGACGCAAGAGCACATGCTTTCTGTCACGTCTGTATTTTATGCGCATACTATTGATTTTATACAAAATTAGTTTTCGAGTTATGGACTGCATTTGGATTTAACATTTTAATGTTGTCGCTTAATTTTATAACTGATACTAACTATTGTATTGCATATAGCTTAACGTTTCTGAGTTGAAATAGTAAATAATACATAATAGTTCAGATATGAACTTTTTTTATTCAAAAAGCCCTAAATTTACAACAAATTGTATGCAAAATGTAAAAGCAAGATTTTTTTTAAACAATAAAGTATACATTTTTCGTCTGAAATATTCTAAATTCCATTATATTTTCAATAGCTTCCCAAAAGATGAAACCCGCAGGCAATTATGGGTGAAAGCAGTTCGGCGTGAAAATTGGGAACCTTCAAAATTTAGTAAACTGTGCTCGAAACATTTTCCTGAAGAAATGATTGATCGAACTTCTCTTTCGTGTGTAAGACTACGAGACAATGCTGTGCCTTCACTATTTGATTTCCCATCTCATCTTCAAAAGGTATTAAAAGTTTTATTATATATATTAAATTAATTTTATAAGCTTATTTTTGGGTATTTATTTATTAGCTGGAGGCAGAGCGAGTATTCTGGATGCACATTTTATTACCTTTTCACTGTAAACCTAGCTCAACCTTGTTTTAATTGGTTTATGGAGTATCGACAAAGAAAATCGTGTTCACTTCCACAATTTGTAGATTTGAATATTATTACTTAAATAATATTGTTAATTTATACTTATTTCAATTTAGTTTAAGCATAGCATGAAATATAAACTTTGCATTATTTATTTAATAGTTTTTAACTAATAGCTTTAATTTCAACAGTAGTTTGAATTTGTTTTGGCAAAGAAATAATAATTTAGATTTTTACATTAAAATTTTTTCTAGTAAATAATTTAAATATATAAATTTGGTTTTAGGAACAAATGAACGCTTTGACATTTTTGAATGAATATATCTAATGAACATATGAAGTTATAACTTATTTTATTTTTTAAAATTTGTATATAAAGAGCTAACTAATTGGGAAAGTTGAATGAAATTCACACCATTTTATTTTTTATTAATTTCAAAACAGGTTTTAGACAATGTTTATGAAGCCTATTCACAATTTATCAAAGTTATGCTTTATAATAATAGAATATTTTCAGTAATTTTTCAATTTGTTGTATTTTGTTAATTTTTACAACAATTTATCAACTTTTCCGACAAAAAAATTAACGTTTGGCTTCATGCTGAGAATTTGTACAAAAAATATTCCACTAAATTTTTAAACTAGAAGGTTTGGAGCTAGATCGGAGGGGATTTAATGTTTTTTTTTGTTATTTTTCCAAAATAAGTAATTGTTCTTTACATTTTTTAGGTGGTAAAATTGAGGAAGTTGCCAACCCGAGCAGTCTTCGAACCAGCCCATTCCAAGATAGTACAGCAGGCAACAACTGGAGTAGAGTAAGCTGCAACTGAATTAGAAGTACTCGGTTGTTCATCGGAATCCTCTACCAAAGCAGCATACAAGCGCAAAGTGGCCGAACTTGGGGATATTATTGAGAAAAAATAAAAAACTTAAAGTTTTACAACAAAAAGTTCGTCGTTATGAAAAAAAAGTTAAAAATCTGTCAGAATTACTTGCGCATCTGAAAAAGAAAGATTTTTTAGATGACGATGCTTTGCATGTGCTGTCAACTGTGACATCTGTTAATAAGGAGTTTATAAGTCGCCAGTTAGCAACTCTCTCTGTCACTAAATTGCCTTTGCCTCAAAACTATTCAGCAGAGTTGCGGTCATTCGCTTTGACCTTAAACTTTTACTCGCCGAGGGCATACGAGTATGTTCGGTCTACTTTTGGATTAGCTCTCCCTCATCACAAAACTTTAAGTCGCTGGTACCAACACATAGATGCAGCACCAGGTTTCACGAAAGAAGCAATTGATGCTTTAGCATTAAAGATTAGAAATTCACCTAATCCCTTGTTTTTTTCATTGATAATGGATGAGATGTCCATCCGCCAGCAAGCAGAATTTGATGGTAAAGAAGTTCATGGCCTAATAAACTTAGGATTCGATGAAACTGATGATGATAGCCTGCCATTGGCTAAGGAAGCATTTGTTTTGCTTTTTGTGTGCATAAACAGTCATTGGAAATTACCAATTGGTTATTTTTTGTCAAATGGATTAAGTTCCACCCAAAAACAGATGCTCATAAAACATTGTGTATCTCTGTTGCATCAAAATAACGTGAATGTAGTTTCGTTAACTTTTGATGGCCTCTCAAATAATTTTTCAATGGCCAAACAACTTGGATGTAATTTTGATGATGTGAATTCATTGAAAACTTGCTTTCCTCATCCTAGCGATTCGAATCAAGAAATTGCAGTTTTTCCAGATCCGCCACATATGTTAAAACTTGTACGAAACACATTTGGAGAGAAAAGGTGTCTTTTCTCTTCAGAAATAATTGACTGGAAATATGTGGAAGCCCTGCACAAATTGCAAGAAAGTGAAGGTGTTCACTTGGGCAATAAGTTGAGGGGAGGACATATAAAGTTTTCAAAACAAAAGATGAAAGTAAAACTGGCTGCACAATTATTTAGTTCAAGTGTTGCTGATGCCATTGACTATTGCCACAACAAACTTAAATTGCAGGATTTTATAGGGAGTGAAGCAACAGTTGAATTTTTAAGACTGATTAATACTCTGTTTGACGTTTTAAATTCTAGATCCATTCGGCAGCATGGATACAAAAAAGCAGTTTCCAAGCAAACTGCTGATTTGTATTTACAATTCATGCATAAAGCAAAAGCGTATATACTTTCACTTAAGGAAAGCCGTGGTGGTCTCCCAATTTTGGAATCGAGGAGAAAAACTGGCTTCCTAGGCTTTCTTATATGCATAAAAAGTTTTGAAGCTATTGTAGCAAAGATGATTTCTTCCGAACGTCCTGATCTTATCTACTTTCCATTGTACAAGGTAAGTCAACACCATGTTGAATTGTTGTTTTCCGCTGTTCGGTTTCACGGAGGAAGCAACGATAATCCCATTGCACGTCAGTTTCGTTCTGCGTATCGGAAATTGCTTGTAAATGCTGAGATTAAATGTACTGCATCCGGAAACTGTATTCCACTAACAGATGTAAAAATTTTAACAGTTTCTAGCTCTGTTTCATCTAAAACAGTGATAAACGTAACTATGCAGTGCACATCTATGGTGGAACATGAATCTTCAGTCGATGAGCAACCAACAGAAATGGCTCTACCATGTGTTTTTTTAAGTGAATGCTCAAACGATATTGTTTATTACATTGCAGGTTTTATTGTAAAAAAGCTAAGTGTCTCATTGAAGTGCTCTTCATGTATCTCTGCGCTTTATCTAGAAAATATTCCAACATCCTTATCATTAGTCTCGTACAAATCAGAAGGAAAGCTTATACATCCGTCAAATGATGTTTTTAGCATTTGTAAAGAATGTGAAATTGTTTTTCGACAACACATTATAAAAAAATGAATCTGAAAATTCAAAATTAATTATTATGCGTAAAGCACCTGAAGTCTTGAATAGGATTCAATCACGAAGTTATTTTTCAATATTGAATCAGCATCAATTTGATACTGAGCCAACAGAAAATCATCTTGTTCACCTTATGCGCTGCGTAATATTTCAATATTTTAAAGTTCGTTTGTCATATTACTGCAAAAACCTTGCTATAAATAAGGAATCTGTTCGTCAGTTTTACAAACATATTGTAAATTTTAAAGGCCAGTAATCATTACTCTATAATAATCTGGAAGAGTATTTTGATAATATGTATATTAATAAAATTTTGGAACATTCTTTTAAGTGTCGCTATATTCATTTCAATGAAACTAAAATATAAATTATATAATTAGTTGAATATTGATTTAATAAAGTAATATTTTTTCGTTTGTTTTAAGTAAATGGTTGTTTTATAATATGTATAAATATATACATTTTTTCTTTCAAAAAGGTTTTGAAAAACCTTGCTTAGCATAGTTTTAAAAATCTAAAGCTTAAAATAAAACAAAATTCCTACCTTGGGCTGAAATTTTAAATTTCTTGGATAGAAAAGAATATGTCATGAATTTAATGTTTATTTTGTTTTAAATAAAGGTACTTTAATAATATAATATGCAGATTTTCATTTTAAACCTTACCTTTTTATCATAACTTTTATTTTTGCAAATATTATTTATCTATTTAAAACTTAATTTGTTAAAAAAATAATAAAACTTGTATAAGAATCTAGGTCCATAATTTCTACTTAAGAAATTTGTGATATTCTTTGGAAATCTAAAGCTTTTATAATATAAAAAAATAAGGATCTTCATTTTAGGAGGGTTTTTTTTTAAAACCTTAACTTTTGTTTCAACAAATATTTATCTTTTTAAAACTTTTATGTGCAATTTATTTTTATAAATAACAAAAATTTTCATGTACTATAAGGATCTAGCTCCATAGTTTGAACCAAAGAAATTTCTGTTATTCTTTGGAAATCTACAGCTTAAAATAAAACAAAATTGTATTGGGCTGTATTTTTAAATTTCCGGGATAGAAAATAAATATTTATATAGTCTTATATTTATTATCAATTTAAGGGAGAAGAGTAAAACAGGGAAAATTTTCACCCATACTACCCTGAGTCATTCCTTCTCATGGTGTATCCAACATGGCCGCCGCTGCCTGACAGTTACTTCAATTGCGACAGTGCTGGGAGATATACCATGTTCCCTCCTTTTAATCATACCTCCATGCCGAATCCAATGACTATCAAAAGGCTTTTCATTACAGTGATTGAAAAATATCTAGGTAAAGAATCCAATTCAAAGAGATGCGTACCGAATAAAATACATGTATCACACACTTCTACTCTTACCGGCTTAAGGGCAAACTGAAGTAATTCGCTACTCCGTAATGAAATTCCGTTCCTTTCGCGTGCACAGAAGATTGCTTCCAGTACGCATGCGCGAGGAGATAACGGATTCTCTTCAAAAGTAAATTATACAGACCGACAGACAGTCAACTCTTTGACGGATTTGGCCCAAAATTGTATACGGACCCACATACATGACGATAAAACTGTGAACCAAATTTTATCCATTTAGCTATTCAAGTTTTTGAGTTATAGTGTTCACATGACCGCGGGCAAACGTACAGACAGACTTCCCGTAGACGGATTTTGTCCAAAATTCGATAGAAACCTACAAATTATGTTTAAAGATCACATACCAAATTTCATCCTCGTAACTCTAATAGTTTTCGAGTTATCGTGTTCACAGACAGACATGATTCTAAAATTGTGTTTTTCGGACTCGGGGAGGTCAAAAACGTGGAGATTCGTCAAAATCTCGAGTTCGAATTTTTTGACGATTACAATACTTTCTCTTTGTAAAGTAAAAGTAAAAATTCGCAGAGAGGTTTCCCTTTTGGAAGTACAAAATACGTATTTAAACAAGCCCTGATTCGTTATTTCTGACAAAGCGAATTTTAAGAATTATCTAGAGAAAAAATTACTTTATTTGAAATTTTTTATTTATTTCCTTATATACTTATTTCAAAAGGGATACAATTTGTGTTTGCTTGGACCTTTCGGGTTTTTAGGAGGTAATGTTTTCAATTTTTTTTTTTTTTACTTTCTCGTGTACAAAAAAGAGAAATTATTGTAATCGTCAAAAAATTCGAACTCGAGATTTTGACGAATCTCCAAGTTTTAGACCTCCCTGAGTCCGAAAAACAGAATTTTGGAATCATGTCTGTGTGTCTGTGAACACGATAACTCGAAAACTATTAGAGATACAAGGATGAAATTTGGTATGTGCTCTTTACACATAATTTGTAGGTTTCTATCAAATTTCGGACAAAATCCGTCTACGGGAAGTCTGTCTATCCGTCTGCCCGCGGTCATGTGAACACTATAACTCAAAAACTTGAATAGCTAGATGAATCAAATTTGGTACACAGTTTTATCATCATGAATGTAGGTCCGTATCAAATTTTGGACCAAATCCTTCGAAGGGTTGATGGTCTGTCGGACTGTATAATCGCATACTTGTAAAAATTATATCTCCTAAACCCTTTGGCTTAGATAAATAAAAAATGGTGTGACGGTAGCTAACATTAATTATAGATCTTTGCCCAAATTTCGTTTCAATCGGTTAAAAAAAAGGCGTTGAAATTGCATAATTAATTTTTCTAATCCGATTTTCCATACGCATGCGTTCTGGTACCAGTCTCTGTACACGCGGAAGCTATTGAGTGAATTACGTCACTTTGTCTTTGAGCCGGCAAGCGTGTGATAAGATTCGTTTTAATCGGTGCGCATCTCTTTGAATTTGATTCTTTACCTAAATATTTTACAATCACTATAATCTACAATGAGAAACCTTCTGATAGTCATTGGATTCTGGGTTACAGTAGGTTCGAATTTTTTTATCCACGCGGGGGGAGGCGAAACAGCACCTTTTTGGGGAAGTATACAAGAAAGTTTAGGGGAGACCACTCCCGCTGGTTTTATTAAAAATTCTTCCTCACACCATTAACCCTTTAACTGATTTGACCGTACGTGCATCGAATCATCACGATTTTAAAAATTAAAACAAAGTCGATCACAGACGTTATAATTCGATACAAAAATTACGTGGAATTCATAACACATTTTAACTGTTTTTTAGGTGCTCCATTGAATTAAAATGACAACGCATTCCCAAAATATATGTCATCCAAGTAGATAGTTGAGAAAACGAACGAGTTAACGGGTTAATCCCTGTCCTCATAATCAACCATAACGATTCCTGATTTCCGCGGAGGAAGGGGTTACCATAAAGAGCTCGAACTTACCTGAAGGGCCGGGGGGGGGTGAAGAGGAAAGCTCTACCTTAATTGCCAGCGTCCTGAAAATTTTAGAAGACTCGACACGATTCGACCACCCTTCCTTTCATCCAAACAGACATGAAAAATTCAAAACATTTCATAACAGAGACCAGCACATCAGGAGTGGCGCCAGAGGGGGGACCGGGCCCCCCCCGGCGGGGAAAATTTTTGTACCGGGTATTCAACTGTAGTTGATAAATAATCTGGCGAAAATTTGAGACCAATTTCATCACATTCGTCCCCCCTGTCGGGGAGATCGTGCCCCCCGTCGGGCAAACTCTAGCGCCATTCCTGCAGCACATCTGATGAGGAGCTTCTTGATGTCATGAAGTTTTCTTAAGTGTCGAGTGGTGCTAGTTAAACATCCCAACACATCAATCCAGTCTCGCTTCATGCGTCCATAAAATGGCCGCATAGAAATTCGACTGCAATATGATGATTATGCGCTGTCTGACAGGCTTTTCGGACCGTCAGTTTATGTCTGCCGATAAAGCACCACCAGTTACATACTACCACTAATGCGTTCTTGAGTTTTACAGATTTAGTTCTAAAATTTTAGCTGTGTCAGTTCATTAGAAACGTAGATATAATGATGATCGTATTTATATTTCAAAGCTTCTAATTAAGTTATCGATGTACGTAGAGAGGCATTTTATACTAAATTGGTAAAACTCTACACTTTTGCATAAGTCTCATAATTTTATTCTCCGTTATCTGTCAGTTTTTGAAACTCTCCGACTTCCAAGATTCGTCGATTGGAAACTTAGACCAATCTCGGATAACCACTTTAGATAGACACTCCTTAGCTTTCTTTGTTCGATCGCAATTTCGTTGTTTTGGGATATAGCTGTATTCCTATTAAATACTTTCACTTATTTGTTTAGTGTTTGGAAGAGGTGAATCCAGGGGGCTATGGGGCTGCAGCAACCCTCCCCAGAGCTAAACCAGAACTTTTGATTTTATTTAAAATCACTACAACCGTTTGTTCTTAATCACCCTTTTAAAAAATTTCTTCCTGGCTTGACAGACTCGAAAATATCTCCACTTTTGTAGTCATTCCACTCGTACTTGTTCGTTTACGCTGTCGAAAACACTTTTTGGCTAATCATTTCATTATGTTTTTTATTAAATTATCGAACGTATTGTAGTGTTCTTTATGATTCTTAGGTACTTTTGCGTTAGCCGGGCGCAAGCGAAAAATCGCCAAATAATGTAGAATTCCGCCAAATTTCTTACATCCATTCTCTTGGCGACTTGGCTCGCGTTTGGTTCACAATTGGCGACATTTGCGCCCGGCTAACGGAAAAGTACCGATTCTTATTGTCAGGTGAGTAAAGTCTATAAAATTGAAGTGTTTTGGTTCACGTAAGTCACGAGGCTTTTGACATTTGTTACGATGATACAAAATTTTTATGACCTCGCCCCCATCAGATTCGCAAATGGTGCTTGGTCTTGGTAAAATATTTAAGATATGTTTTGCGCCTGGCCATTAATGGAGTCAGTGCAAGCAAAATCACAGAAAATTGACAAACGTAACTGTGCCTATTATCAAATGGTACACTGTTTTATGCTATGCTGTTACATTCTTTTTCTTCCTGCAGAGTATTCCAAAATTAAATCGATTCTGCGGATTTGACACGTATAGCGAGAACGTGAATTGATACCATTAGCTCTGTAATATAGTTTTAAATTAAACATGCATGCTTTTTCTGACAAATTTTCTTTTAAACTCTCTTGCAAGTTAGCTTACTAAGGTTTGATTCCCACTTTAGGGGCACCTCAAATATGGGGATGAGAACCTGCCGTAAAGTAATCAGTCTCGCTTCCCAGTGGGATATAGTAATGGTAGGGGTTGAATTACCCCTGCCGATGATGGGTGTACCTCTGTCCGAGAGGTCATCGCCCAAGCCGGTCATAATAAGGGCAATTATGCGAGGGCCACAATGCCCGATAATTGTCGCGGCGGCCGGGTCATTCAAATAAATCCCCATGCCTTAGGCTGGTCGGAGTAATTGGTTTATGATTACCTGGGTTTGAAAATTGAGACATCATTCTGTAGAGGAATTTCGAGCCTATGTTCTTGAAAGGTCCTCGGGCAAATCTAAATGGTTAATGTATTTGCTAGATTGACAGAGAGAGGAAGAAAAGAACAGAATTTAAGTAAATAATAAACTAAAGATCTCAAGTAAATTTTTTACTGATATTTTATTTCATTTTAAAGATATAGCTTCTTCCCCCTATTTTTAAAAATAATCTTTAATAGAGAATTTGAAAATATATTTCATTAAAAATGTAAGAAATTCCTCAATCTATATATGTACTTTCCGTCATTGAAATTACAGACGAAAATTAGAAAAAGCCATACTTATTTAGCATACTTCACAACAATTTTTCTCTTGTTATAATATTGTAAATATCTGTTAGGCTTAAAAAACAGAAATTCTAATCACACATTTTTTCCCTCACTATAGGGCTAAAGAAGAAATATTTTCATAGACATTAATGAACCAATAATGAACCTCAATACGAAAAACTGGAACCCATTTGCTGATGAGAAAAGTGATATTTGGTGTTTTCTTTTCCTGTTTCATAAGACCTATGGGTATCAGCATTAGTTTTATCTTGAACTATATTCAATGTTCTTACCGTCACAAACACCAAGTAATAAAATTCAGAAAACAATGTTGAATTCTAGTATTCAGGCAAAGTCTCCCCTCCTCTTTAATCAGATAATAAAATTGATATTTTCTCGGAGGAAATAGTTTAAAAAACAATGGGTTTAAATTTCATAACTAGGGAGATTTTTTTTTAACAGATTTCCTTCTGTGTTCAACTCACTGTCACCTATACTGAAACAGAGAATAACCAGTATTCTAAGAAAAATAAACAAATATCTTCAGTTATGAGTGTCTGCATGCGATGTATTAATTCAAAGATGCTAGAAGATTACACCAGCTGACCTTCTATTGTGTACATGTGAGTGGTTGAGGAGAAAGGGGGTTAGTGGGTAAATGAAATATATGAGAAAAATGTGTTTAAAGCTTTGCCAGTTTCATACCAATTCCATGTAAAAAAGCAGGTTTGCAACGTTATAAATACCACCAAAATTCTCAAATCAGTATTGTTTGACCACTAACCCCCTATCTTTCCCAGGCAGTGCATTGTTTTACAAATGAATATCTTCTTTCTAATCTGTTATAGGGATGGAAAAAAAATTAAGACTTAGTACAGTGTCAATGTGAAAGAAAAGGTTTTGAAGATATAAAAAATGTCAGAACCCTAAAATTGACTTTTGCACCACTATTTACGCCTATTTATTACCATGCTGCCACATATAAATGTTTCACTTAAAAAATAAGTATAAACTTTCAACATTAAAAGCTTGCAGGGTGTTGTAAAACAACTCTTAGTGGTGCTTATATTTGTGATCAACACTATCTGGTGACCTGACATTAATATAGGCATGTAAGTCAATTTATTAGCTAACAAACACAGGTGGTAAGGTAGTTCAAGTAAAAAAACTGGTAAGAAGAATTTAAAAAGCAGATAAACTCAAACGTACAGATCTCTTTTAGGGTAAATTTACAACAATTTTTCACTATCTCCATCAGTATCAATACATTTCTGCTCTTTCTCGAAGTACTGGCCTGAATCTTGTTAGAATCACAACATATCCTTTTTTCCCATATAGAAGAGAGTACGGACTTACCAATCTCTTCTTTGGGAACATTTTTAAAGATGGCTGGAATGCATTCTGGACCTCAGCACTCATTGTCAGCCTCATAATTCTTTCTTTAAAATCTAGCAGAGCCAGAAAAGTGCATGGAGTGACTTATTGGTGGTTTCTGTATTTCTTTCACTTGCACCTCAAAAAACCTGGATGGTAAAAACCACTACACATTAATTGTATAGCTACCGCGTGCGATCCTTAAACACTCCGCATAATACTATAGTTACATAACGAGCTGAACTATACATCTATAATGTTGCTTAGAAATACAAACACCGCGACAGCTGCCTTAAGGCAACCAAGGTATTTTTGCTAAAATTAAAAATAAAGCAACAAGGGAAAAATTAATTTCTGCCATCAATATGCTATTACAGGCAATCAAAATTTTAAATGCATTTTTTTTGTAAAAATAATCAGCGAGTTAAAATTTTCTCTCACTGTAACAAATAAATAACGTAAAGAGACATATAAGAATTCCATTCTTCTTTTGTAATTAAATGGTTTGTCAGTCAATTTCTGCACAACAAAACAAATTACTCAAAAGTCAATGATGTGAAATTGATGGAATCCACTTTAATTTGAGGTTACTGGAAAAGTTTGCCAAGATTGTTCTGTCCTTTTGAAATATATCCAATGAATAATTACAGTTACATCTACATATTGAATACCTCAATTATGTTGGTGAACTCTTAATAAAATTCATATATTTTTTTTTCAAACGTCAATATTTTAATATAATACATAAAAATGATACAAATATGTAGAATTTTTTGCAAAAATATAGTAAAACACAATTGTTTTTCTAACATTTATGAATTTAAGTATGGGCGTGTAGATTCTTCACATCCTGCCAGTGCTTTTCTACAGCCTTTGAAAGTGCATCCAGGAATACGTCAAGTGAAACCAACTTTGTCTGCAAAAATAAAATACAGTTTGTTTATTACAAGAGAAACAAATTAATGATTAATTCTAAACAATGGTCACTTTAGATGATATTGCTGTCGTAATTTGAACCAGCTAATATGATCAGAAGACAGATTACACAATTATGTTAATCATCTCTGCATTTCAAAGAAAAAAAAGTATTTATGAAGAAATTTTTCAATATACTGGGACTTTGTAGTCGCCCTTATAACATTAACCATAACTGACTGTGACTGACATCAGAGGCAGCATCCTCTGAAGATCTGAACTTCAGTCAGGGACAAGTGATGGAATGTGATGATGCGTTCAATGAACAATTATTTTTTTTTAGATTTGTTCAATTTTGAAATAATTTTGTAAATTGTCTGTGTGTAACGTAAACCTAAATAAATAACTGTTACACTAATTTGGACTGTTTGCTAACCTATAAATGAACCTCACAATTTTTTTGGCAAGCAAACATATATAAAATGAAAATAAAGAGCATTCGTAAAATACACAGCACTACATGCATCTAAAATTTATAAACCCTGCTTTTTTTGTACATTTTATAATATCAAGAAATTTTAAATAATCAAATTGAATTTGAAAAGACAGGCAAGGTAAAAAAAAACAGCGACAGGAGGCTGTCTCTGCGAAATGGCCGCTGGGATTGAGGGGTGTAAACTTATGTACCTTACTCAACTGTGACTAAAGTAGCTCTATGGGACTGAAGTAACTCTTCGTGACTCTCAATTTGTGCGACTGATTTGTGATTCTGGTTGTTTTTTTTTTGTGAAAAAAATTCTTGTTTTCAAATGTTATTAATATTGGATACAATTTCTGTTAGTAACAATCTTGTGTAAAATCGGACAATAGTAAGAGAAATAGCAAACGTAAGAAACAAAATTTGGTAAATCCAGTTAATATACTGCTCACAACCAACTGCAGCAAGCAACAGAGGCCGCCAGACAGTTAGGTATGAGAAAGTGCGAGACGCTAGTTTGGTCACTGCGTAGGGGCGCATCGGTCGCTGTGACGTTATCAAAGTTCTTCTTGATTTTCATAAATTTTGCAGCTCGACTGTGACCAAACCGTGACTCCAAATTCTAAAATTCTTTTTGCAAGCTTCAAAGTCACCTTTCTCTGTTAAATTAAACTAAAACCAATTGGTTGTGGAGCTATAAGCGTTTAACTTTACCACGAAAAGCATCATAGATTTTTCCTTTCCCGACACCCTATTAGACCACTATGGAGGGACATAATTTTACGTCAAAAAAGCACAACATAGCATACGTATGAATGTATAAAATTAATAATAAAATGTTAAAAATATGAAGACAGTGAGTTGCAAGATTTCAAGATATACTTCAAACTGATAGTTTTTGGCTGTTTTTATTTTTATAGATTTATGAAAGTTGAAAGCCTGAGATTCAGTAATTCAAAAATTTTACAAATTTAAAAGAAAATTCATTTCTTTCTCGATATAAATGACATTTTAAGAAAACAATTTTACATTATAGTTGGTAAAAACTCAGGCTGACAATACGGCCGTAACACCATGCTGTATTGTTAAGTTCAGAAGTAAATAGCCTCAAATATAATTCCAATATATTTAAAAGTGATTGCTATATTTCAACTCAACATTTTAAATGACAGTGGATTGATTTCATGGTGCTCTTTCTATATAGAAATATGTATGATGTCACTAACTGGTGATGTCACATCTTACATAATGTCAACCTGAATTGTCACTGACTATATAATACAACAAATAAGCAGATTCGATTTTCCTAGAAAATTTCATACTGCTAAAAGAATCACATATTAACGAAAATAACAAAAGGAAGTTAATAATTCATGAAAAGTTCAAAGATGAAATGCCAAAACAAATTACAAATGAAGAATAAAATTTTCTTAAGAAAAACTGATGTTGCACTTTTAACTTGTGATAATTGAATGAGGAAATCCACCACATTGGAATAAAAGTGGACAAATACAAAATAACAAAATTGAGAAATTTTGCCCAAATTGTTAGCTGTAGGATAAACTCGCTGATTTCTCAGTATAAAAAGAAATATCACAAATAAATAAGTTACAATATTCCATCAAACATTTATCTTTTATGCTTTAAAATTCCTATCACAATGTTTATACATTTGTGTTTTTCAAAGATGCTAAATGCATCTCCTCCTTTTCAAACTAGCAATCCCATGGAGTCAATTAACCCATTAACGCCCAGTGTCTTATTCATAGGACAGTTACATTTCACTTCTGCGACTAAATTGAATGCTTTCCATTGTTCCTTTTTTGCTTTGTCTATGAAGATCATAGGAATAGCCAAATTCCTAAACAATTTTCAATGGGTATATACCACCAGTTAAGAAGATTTTGAAGTCAAAATGTCGACATTTTAAAATTTTTCTTAATTTATTTTTGAGGTAATGCTAGGAATTAGAGTGATTTTTATTTTTTGATATTTTACTATATTTTAAAAAACTTTAATATTGGTGTAAAAAAGTTTTAAAACATTTTCTTTCGATTTAAAAAAAATTAAAAAGAAAACCAAATTTTCTCCGAATTTAATTTTACTTCACAGTTAATTTAATCTTGGGGGTTTTAAACATAATTTAACAGAAAATTATGCTTTAAATTAATTTGGGTGTTAATGGGTAAACATGACAAGCTAACTATACATGTCATCTAACTGCATTTATGTTGTGCTGTTACATCACACCCTTTTTCTTCATGCAAGATGCACAGTGGATTCCAAAATAGAAATGGCATGGAGGATTGGATGCATATCACCTAACCACAAATTGACTCCATTTACAACTTGTTGGTTAATTAAATTTCATACAATTATATATTTTTTAAAATTCACCTATCTTTTTTTAAAGAAAAACAAAATTATTAAACAAAATACAAACCTTTATAAACAATGCGCAAGCAATAAATGGCATTTTCCTTAGAGTTCGACCACTCAGCCCCATACTTTGCCTACGGGTAAAAAAATACAAAAGGATTAAAACATAGCGTTTGTTTATTAAAACACTGCCATACAGAATGACATAATTTCAGAGAATATGCAAAAGTTCTCAAACATGTCAAAAATATCTTGCTAGATTTTTTAAATTTTTGTCTATATTATTTGTTTCTAGTTTTTGGAAACAAAATTTAATATATCCATAAAATATTTTGTTCCTACTTTTATTACAATTAAGGAATTTCTAATTTAAATAAAATAAAAAAAGACTTAAATTGCAGATTATTTTTTCACGAAGTACACAAAATGGAAACCTTTGAAAGCCCTAGATTCAATTATTTTAGCTACATGAGATGCGAAATAAATGCAAAAAACTTACTCGGCAATAGCTCTTAACTTCAGGCTTCGACCTTCATGTAGAAGAGGCTCGCATTGTTCATTCTCTGCACTGATTCTTAGTCGATGTAGTGGCAATAAGAGTTCACGAGTACAAATAATACCACACTAAAAAAATAAAAGTTATGACTTGGAATATTTAAAATATAATCATGATTTATCATATTGCTAGCACATGGACAAAAATTATTATTTTTTCTTGTCACCTTGTGCAATTGTATATACGCAGTTATCGAGACACACATTTTTATGATAAAAATCTACCAAAAAGAATTTCAACGAGTGAGACATATTTAACAAATTAATTAATTAATTAGCAGCTTGCACCACTCCATTAAATATCTATTCATACTTAAGCAATATTAGTTCATGACTATAATGCAAGGTTTTTTTTTATGTCTCTTGGAATATTTAGTAACTTTGAATGATTTCAGGGATGAAATATGAAAATTAAGACATGCGAATAGCAGTTTCAGTTATAAATTACCTGTTGTAGTTCCTTGATGCATGTGCTATATATTTGATAAATAGCTTCAATAGAGGGAAGTCCAATATATTGTTTTATGTCAGCACGATCAATTAATGCTACGTCGATAGCATCAGTGATATTAGAAGTGGTCAGAATCAAAACATTAGGATATCTGTAAGAAAAGTTTAACTTCATTTAATGAATTATTTAATTAACTAAACAAACAGACCAAAAAAATCAATTGGCTGGGAAATGTTCTATACAAAATATATAGGTTACTGAATATAATGTGTATTGATTGTATTATTATTACTATTGTTATATTTAGCTGTCTTATTAATATTACCTCAAGATCATTATTATTATGAGCTTAAGGCTTCCTTTATAACTGACTGCAAATAATAAGTTTAAAAAATTCTACAAAAGTAAACATATAAAAACTTGGAAACAAGAACAATCAACCTCAGGTGAATGCATTTTATTTCAAATAGTAGAGTCACATAACAATCTAAAATAAAACTATAAAAACAACAAATTTTAAGAGCAATTTCACAGAAGCACAACTTAACCAGTATCTGGCATAACAGAACAAATAAAAGAATTCCACAGCTGGAACCCGTTCCATGTGCATTAATTTCCAAGAAGAACTTTGACCATAATCTGCTGCAAAGAATATCAATCAAATTATTTTAAACTATAAGGGGAAGGGGGAAAAAAAAACACCTAAAAAGAATTCAAATTATTTCTGACTAAAAAAAGTAATGAATATTTAGTTGCAAACAATCAATTCCTATTAGCTTTGTAAATGCTGTAAATAAGTAGTTTTCCACCCAACAATCCCTCAGCCTTGAAAAAATATATTCCTTACTACAAGTTGTACAAGATATAACTGTAAACTAACAAAATGTTCATTTTTCAAAATATTAATCCAGGGTACATACTCAAATCTGTAGAAAAAAAGTAAGCACTTTTTAAGCACCTTAAGGGGAAAAATAAGGACTCGCAAAATCTTTAATGCCGATGATCATCTTTTTTTTCTTCTTTTAACTAAACAGGATTTAAGTAATAAAATATGCAGGAGAGAAATTTAGCACCTATCTTACTGTCATGACTAGAATACATTCACATTAATTTGCTACAGGAAAACATTTCTATATGCAGAAAAATGAACCAAAAATACTTATGCAACAAGATTTTGAGGTACAAAATTAGAATGCTAAATCATTAATTTCAATTACTTTTACACATAAAATAGTTCTTGCTCGGAAAACTCATAACATCTTCTTAAAAATAATGAGTTTTTAAGCACCATGATAAAAAATAAGCACTCTATACAAACTTTGAATAAAAAGTAAAGGTAAAAAGTAACTTTTAAGGGCCTTCTAAAACGAAAACAAAAAGTAAGCAGTTTTTAAGCACTTTTCATGACTGTACGCACCCTGTAATCATAATCTATTACATATTGATTCATCAAAAAGATTCAAATATTTATATCAGTTCTCAAAATCAGTTTGAATGCATATGATTTGAAGTTTGACTTCAAAAATGAAGTATGATTTTAATCTTAAAAAAGACTGACTCTTAAAAGAGAAATACCATTTGAGTTAGTATACAGAGGAGCTACCTTATTCCCAATAATCCTATGTTGCATTTCTGACAGAGTGCAGCAGGTCTAACACTGCGATGAATGCAAAACTAAATAATAAAGAAATGATTTTTGTTGGGGACATGTTTTATGTTGGAAGATTTTGCCACTGGAACTGCTGTATTGAAACTCAAGCAATTTTCCAGTGAACTGGCATGTTATACAATATTTTGTAAAACATTTCCGATGAAAATTAGATGAACTTTTCACATTCTTTGATATTACGCAGCTTAAAATTGGAATAATGAAAACTATTGATTTGAAAGTCCTAGTGTTTGACACCATTATTCTATATGTATGTTACTGACAAGGACTTCACATCATATTCATGCACGAGTTTTTTAGTGCATAATTTCACAAATGTTTTCAAAAATACAGATACACATCTTAAGAAAAATTTTAGCAACATTACACACATGAACTGATACAAGTCTACTTTAAAACCAATAAGTTCTTATTTCTGTAAAAAACTCATAGCTTTATTTTATCATTTTTATGAAGAATTCTGAACACACAAATTTATATAGCTATTTCATTTAAAAAAGAACTAATCAAATCAATAGAAGATTTAGTTGAGGTTTGTTGGCCATGGAATTTGCTCAATTATTGATTCTATGCAGTTAATTTAAATTAATAAATTAGAAAATAAATAATTTTGCTCCCAGTGGCAGAATACTTTTCAATAGTCTGCAACGGAGGTTAGATCTCTTAAAAATAGTCTGCAGAATAGTGCGCGACTATAAATATTCTGCTTTCTTTTTTAAAAATACTTATATCAACTTACAAACTATTAAAATACAACAAATATAAAATAAAAACCATATAACATCTTTATTATTTGTATAATATAATTGTATAAATTAATAAACAAAAGCATATGAAGATTAATCTTTTCTTTGGGCAGATAATTAACAATAATGAAACATCAAGTTGTTTCAGAAGTAATATTAAGCATACTATACAAATACCTATGCAGAAAATTATATTTGGGTACTTTTCCGTTTTAAACACAGCACTTGGTGTCTTTCTGTTTTGGTGAATTTTTCAAAACAATACATCACTAGCTCTTATAAATGAAATATTCTTCAATATGTTAGATGTTATTTAAAAATTCATGCCTCCTGTTTATTGTAAAAAAATTAAGTATGTCAAAAAATGTCTTTCTTGTATGTTTTAAATTTAAAATGCAATAAATAATTGCTTTTTTTACAAAACAAAAACTTTGAAACTTATTAGCACATTTATCCTGATATGCATTTTAATGATTTGTATGCAAACTGATAAATTGTTCTGCAATTATGCATATATAATATTTTATAGTATCATTGTTTATTATTTAAAACCAAGGAAGAACAGAGCTGTCTTCCTCTAAAATTCTTGATACAACTTTTGATTTTATGGAATTTTGCATTTGCACATATGTAGATACATTTTGAAAGTGTGTATAAAAATGAATTCCATATTTCTTAACTAATGCTTAGAACGTTTAAAATTGGGGCAATCTTGGCTTGAACTCTGTTCCTCGTCTTTATCAATTTCAGAATTTGTTCTTTTTTCGCTCCAGTTTAAAAAATGATTGATTTGCAGCCGTAGAGATCGATCGAAACTTCGGAGGTTTATTTTCATGCTGGCGTAAATAATGCTGCTTTAAGTTTTTTCGTAATAATGTAGCATCGCAATCAAAACAACGAATTTTATCTATATACGCAGCCATCTCAAAGTAAAAACCACGTGTTATTTCCAGAAACGTATAGGAATGAAACGCATAGAAAACATCGGTTTTGACCAATACCGATACGAGGCACTTAGCGTACTTCAAGGTCAAAAACCCATACAGCATAGGGAAGAAAGGGGGGGGGGCGATGATTGCGCGAGGGCGAGAAGATTGCATATTTTAGCAATGTGAGTTATATAATAATTGCTAAGTTCTTTAGAAAGTGTGATTAATAACTTCGATATTTTTCATGATGGAATTTATTTTATGAGCACATGATAAACTTTATTACAAAATAGTCTGCAGACGCTGTCCAAAATCTGCGACGAACGACGCAGCGTCGCGGTGTTTCTGCCACTGGGATTTTGCTTATGCATATAACACATTTTTCTTTTTATTATTTACCATATATATACAGTAATACCTCGTTATAACAATACTATGGGGATCAAATAAAGATATTGTTATAGAGGGATCTATTGTTATATCGAGGGGCGATATAATTGAGACATAAAAAAAAGTTAAAATCCGGTTGTTTTAATGTGGACACAATACGACAATATACATTTCGAAAAAAAAAAAAAAAAGCATCACTAGAGTGGTTTGTTAAAGCATACAACAATTTGAAAATTCAGCTATAAGATGAAATAGGTCACATATCTGAGAAACTTATTTATTGAAAAAATCCAATATTTTCGTTTGCTTATTCATTTCTTAACTGTTAAGTCAACTAACAAGGTTTGCATAGAGTCTAATGCACAAAAATGATCATCATTTGTGGATGAAAGGCTTCAAAAAATTGACCGTAAGAACTGAACTGATTGAAGACAGGAGTGTCGCTAGTGTCTGCCCGATGGGGGGGAACGACTGGCTGTATGGGGGGAAAGTGTAATGAAATAGGTATCAAATTTTTGCCAGAACTTTATTTATCTATTAGTTGAATACCCTGTTGCACGAATGGGGTACAAAAATGTCAGAAAACAGCATCCCTCACAGGGGGCGCCACACCTGATTAAAGTCGATAAATATTGCGATGTATCTTTATCATCATTTTCCATTTCGTCTGCGATTTCGGATAGAAATCGCAGACGAAATGGGTTATCTTTTTCAGTAACTCCTGAAAAACCATAAGATCATCATCTGCTGTTAAATATTCCTCCACGTTAATTCCAGACATTTTACCACTTTTTTTCTTCAAGCTGAGTTAAAGACCTTTGAAGTCTCTAAACACATTCTTCAGCCGTCTGAAACATCGCCGTTTTTGGAATTTTCGTCATTATAAGTTTGCTTATCCTCAATGAAATATTGCTACAGAGGAAAAAAATTTGCGATTTTTTTAAAAATATTGTTGTACAGGGGTTTATTGCTGTACAGAATATCGTTATATTGAGGGGAGATTAACATTATGTTCTATGCAAATTCACCGGGACCAAAAATTTTTATTGTTCTAGAGGGATTGATCATTGTATCGGATATCGTTGTAAAGAGAGTTTACTCTATGAATAAAATCTTAATTCTTCAAAAGGGATTTTAGATTTTAAAACAAAAATTATAAGACAATGGAATCTGTTTTACTACTGGAACTGGAATAAAAGAATTTTTTATTTGTTATAATACCAGATTAAACAGCATGTAGGCCAATATATTTATATAAGGCATTTTTTTGCTATAACCTTCATATAAAATGTGAAATTGCAATGCAAGTTAGATCGTACTTATCCCAAAATGAGAATTCCTATTTCCTATCTGGGATGAGTTAATAAACCAAAGCTGACATTGATTACCTTTAATTTTCAAAGTCTTCCCAAACTTATGATTACATAATTATACTACATTTGATAAAATAAATAAAAGGTAATGAAAAATAAAATATACACTCATCTTCTAGTATGCTGATTGTAAAAAAAAGTATGGTTGCTACCTTTTGATCATGTCTAAATGTGTGAGTAATGCATTTACAACTCGTAGTGCATCTGACGGTTCATTCCCACTTAGAGCAGATGACCGAGAACGAGCTAGAGTTTCCACCTGAAATTAAGACAATCATTATAATAAATGCTTTGATAATTGATACTCATATCATTTAATGTTCTTTTTCCAAATTAAGATAAGGAAAAGTATATGTGGAAAGTTACAAGTTTTTCAGTGAGATTTGATTGTAATGCACTTTTGAAATTAATCAGCTCGCATGGTTCATAAATTCAGATGGCAAGCCTTTTAAATACAATCTTTTAAAGATTTAACATAGAAAAATGAAATGATGCCCATCAAAACTATTATAAAAGAGTGTCAGCCCTTGTGTTATAATATTCCATCAAACTATTTTTAAAAATTGATCTATTTCTTATGAATGAATCGAGTTATTTACTATACAAAAATGGCATTTTCTTTAAGTATTTCTGAGCCATTTGTAAGAAACAAATATGCCACAGAAATTTGTTATTATTTTTTTTTCTAATTTTGTAAAGAATTTCCAATTTGAAAGAGGATTTTCATCTAAATTTCGAAAAGTGAGTACCTACTGCTTTATATACCTTAACACATATTCCTAAAAATTAAACAGAACTGGTCATCTCATCTTGTCTTATTTTATTACTCAGTAGCAACCTCTGATGATAAGCTTGTTTTATCTGGTACTCACAAGATATATTTTAGATGATTTGCCTGTAAATAATCCAAATTATATTGTGTCACTGCAAGAATGATTAAAACCTTCCGTTCTTAACCTAATGGCAGAAACGAATTATTCATAACATACTCTCATATTTGTATTTCAAAATCACTGTAGTAATTATATGTTTGTACTAATTTTTTTTGTGAGAAACAAAGTAAGTATTTACAAGTAATATAACCATATACCATAAATTAAAATTTCCTAAATCAATAATTATTCTGAATACAAATTTAAGACGAATGTGAAAACTGGCAATACATACCTCATCCAAGAGAACGATTACTAGAACATTAGGGTCTTCAACTAAGCTTAAAATACTTTGAAACATTTTTGTAACTAATTTTCCACTCTGTAAAAAATGTACAAATTAGATATAATTTACATACCGAAAACAGATAACAATGTAGCAAAGGTCATTTAAATTTTAATGAAAGGGAACAGAAGTTCAATCATATTTGTAATAGAATCCTAATCACAATCAAAATTTTCTTTGAACATCAAGGAGAAAATTTATCCAACAGGGAAAAAAGGATTAATGCAAAGTACTGTGGAATAATAGATGACTCAATGTAAATATAAGTTTCCTCAGGCGAGAGACTGAATGTATTCAATGTCTTGATAGAAAGTAGGACAAAAATAGAAGTACTGTAGATTGCAGACAAAAAATGAAAGCAGAGGACTAATAATTTTTCTAAAACACAGAATAGTGCAATAAAAGAAAATAAAGCACTTCTAAGGAGTAATGCATAAAGAAAATTTTATCTTAGCAATTCCTTTTGCTTTTACTAAAAATTTCTACTGATAATAAAGGAGGATGTGTGTGTGTCTGTGTGTTGGTGCTCTACAGGGCAGGCCACTGGACCTAGAGCTACGAAATTTGGCACAAACATACTTTGGAGGGCGAGAACGTGCATCTCGGAGCCCCCTTTTTGAAAATTTAATTATAATTTTAATTAATTAAAAATTAAGCAAAATTTTGGCATTTTTTCTTAATAATTTCAGAAAATATTACAGCACAAGAATCATTTTTGCAACATTTGAAAATGCAAAAGAATTACCTTTTCAATGATATCACTTAAGTTGCTGTACAATTTTTTTTTCTTTTTTTTTCTAATTTTAATAAATTTCTAAAAATTTTTTTAGGCATTATTTATAACAATACTGTTCATTGTTGCAATGATATTCAAACCATTTTTATTGTTTAAACAAATATTTAATTGCGTGTGTTCTCTTCTATTGTTGAAAGCTAAGGAATTTACTTTGTTTTGCATTCATCAATTTTACTCTGAAATCTGTAAACAAAGAGATTTGATATAGTTAATATATTAGGAAATATATCCAGTGTGCTTAAAAATGTTTAATTCTTTTTATGTTGGCATGTTTTAATCCAGTCAACATGCTGCAGGACATAAAATGTGCATTGCCATTTTAATGTTAAAATCAAATGGGTAGTTTGCATGAGGAATAAGAAAGTGGCACCAAGAAGGTGCAATTAGATGTTACAAGACACAGACAGCTACTTGACTCCGTATGGGACATTCACGTAGACAATGAAGAAAACAGGTGCAAAGCTACTAAATGAGTATGGTTTAAATGTCTGTCACAATTTAAAATGATTTTGTTAAGGGAACCATGAATATCAAATTATGCATAAGAGACTCATTTGAAATTATATTCTTCGCGACCAGTAATTGAAATAAATAAAAAATAATTTACTAATTATTATTATATGAAAATAATGCTTATATGAAAAAGAGAAATCATCAAATGAACAAAAAAGAAATTAACATTTTCTTTTACTAGTAAGGCACAGTGAAACATATATACTGATACTTCACATATTACAGAATAAAACACAGAAAATGAATGTTATTGCAATTAAAATTAAATTTCTTAGTAATGAACATTGTTGAAGATCATTTCTGAATTTTATCAGTAATTTTGCTTAACAGTATTTATGCCGAAAATAACTGTTAGGACTAAATAATGACCTTCTATAAAACATGGAAATTAAGCTAATATTATAAAGCAAATTATATATTCTTACTTTGAATGTAAAATTATATATTTTACATGAAAAATTCAACTTAAAAACTGAACAGATTTGATTTTAAATTAGAAACATAGCTATTTTGATTAGCGAAACAGGAAAATAACATTAATCTTAGCTAGCTTGAAAATAGAATTGGCGCCTAGATTATACTGGAGTTATAACTTAAATTCTATTACATATTTGGACTGCAATATAGGCCAGTTATGCTGTAAATGTGGTAAATGAAATAATTTTTAAGATAAAGTTCTATGCGGTTACAGTTAGAGAACAAGTGCTTAGATTTGGGTACCATCAATTAATTATTTCAACAAAAGACAAAATTTCCTCACATTGTTTTAAAATAAATAAGATTGTGTTGTTATATCTTCACATAGGAAATTTGGCAGCAATTTTATCAAAATAGTTTAAATATAAGGCTTATTCTTTTTGTCCAAAAGTTGCCAAGATTGGACTACAAGCAGTTTTCTAAATTTGACTGTTTAAATCAATGCAACCATTTCAGGGGTGATTGCGACTCCATTAAAAAAATCCCTACAAATAGTGTGCTGTAAAAATCTGACATAATTTCGAACAATTGTAGATTGTTAATGTAATGCCCAAACATGCATATTTTAACAAAATGACTTTTTTTTTCTCACTAATTTTACTTCGACAAGAAGTTTGGCTACTGTAATGATTTTGATATAATCTAAAATTATTACACTATCTTAATAATATATTTATTCTAAATCAAAAATTGAGACAGATAGTGAATCTAAAAATATTCTGAAATTCCGGATTTGAGAAGGTAAAAAATCCAAATTCTGGGTAAATCCTGAATGCTGCTACCCTGCTTACATTAGAGGAAATACTTACAAAGCATATATACTGTTCAGCAACGGATTCCGAGACGACCACTTTTGGATGATTTAACACCGGAAAGGGGTGTCAGGCAACGAGTCATATGAGCACATTTCCAGAGTTCTTTGTTAGATCATGCTCAGTAAAATGTAAACATCACCCTTCCATTCTTCACTTTCCCCCTATTTTGATGAAAATAATTCAGCCCGGCGCATGCGCAAAAACGCGGAGGGCTTCCGAATCTATTGCTGAACAATAATCACTAGCAGTCCTCATAAATTGGAAACGGAATAAGCCAAAGGATAAAACAAAGTAAAGGGACATTAAAGGCATTAAACATTGGTTCAAAACAAACAAAAATTTATGCTATGTCATTTTGTTATGAATGAGGAAACAAAGGAAGAAGAAATGATATAGTGCATAAAATGCTATATTTGGGTTCATACATTGTGTGCTGATGTAAATTAGAGAATCAAAAAATATTTTTGATCTCCAATCTTTAATCACACTTAAAGTTTCCTGAACTAGACCAATGATACAATTTTCTGCAGGGTATTTTTCTTTCCTACATTAAATAGTATTTCATAAAAAGTTAATTACATTTGCCTGAAGATAAATAAACAAAAAAATTCTACTACTTGTTTTCCTTCAAAATTACTTCTCTATAAATGCACATTAAAAAAATGTCCAGGCGGTCCTTCCTCTATATTTCAACATTTCCTTAAAACTCTCCAGAGTAAAATTATTTAGGAAACAAGGATTCAGTTGCATGTTAAAAAACACAGTCTATCCACTGCTCAGAACTGAATATTATCAGATTAAAACAATGGTTGCTAGAGGGATTAATAGCAAGTTAGAAATACCTAATAACTATAAATAATTTTCTATTTTCAAGCATTAAATAATGAAACAAAGCTTGTAGTTCATATCTTCTATTTAGCTTAGTAGATATGAATGGTAAAAAACATGAAAGTTGTATATTTTTCTAATGACAAAAGTAACAATGGACATTCAGTGATAATAAAGTAGACTCCTGATTATCTGGTCTAATGTGGCAGAAAGGCAGCCCAGATAATATTGATTTTGGAAAGCGCTGGATTTCTATAAATGCTCACTTTCTATGTCTCCCCATATACCATTAACCCTCTGAGTGCCCAATTATTTTGAACTTTTAACTATCAGATTAGAAAACTTAGCTTTTAAAGTAACTGAATCAATCTTTTTTGTATTTAATTATATCTCTTATATCTTAAGAATACTTTATCCATGATTTTAAAAAAAAATATAAATAAGAGCTAACTGCTTTTGAACTGAATTGAAAAACTTACAAAGACATTTGCACTGCTCGGAGGGTTAAAAACACCCTTTTTATACTAGAACCGGCTCTTATTCATATTTTCTGACCTTTTGGTCAAAAGTTGGGCTGAAATGTCATTTCGGCAGGGGTTTTTAAATGAGAAATAAGAAAAATTGCAGAAACCACCTTAAAACAGTGCGATATTAGTCACCCAAGTTGGGATGTTATTGCTTAATTTGCGACTACACCACTGCCCTTAGTTATAGGCCAATACTTTATAAATGTTTGTCCTATACTGTACTTCATGTTTTAAAAATTTACTAAGAAAAATGAACTTTAAGAATGAAAATAGTTTACACATTTTAAGATATATTTTACCATGCCTAACTTGAATGCACGAAATGTAAAATGATGGACACTGTACAACAGTATACACTTTTAAAATAAAACATTAACATAGCTATAATTCTTATAAAAAATTATTCTTAATTTTGTAATTGAGGATTATCTTTCTAATTAAGCTGGATAGTCACAAGTTAGTCAGTTGAGATTTTGTTGTTAGCAATAAGCAAGAAATTACTTTAAAATTATAAGTATTCATTTAAATTTTTAGATAAAAGCAACTGCTTACCTCAGAAAACCATTTTGAGAAAAGGCTATGGGTATTGACCTCAATTAATTGTCCATATGAAAACTTAGAGGAGAAACGAATACAAATCTTTTGAGCTAATGCCTTACATAGAGAAGTTTTACCAGTTCCTGGAGGGCCTAGACGAAAAAGAAGTATTTTTAAATGGACAAAAAAGGTAAAAATTTCATGTTAACATACAATAAGCAATAAAAAGGCCATTAATAGTATCAAACTATAATAATATTAGATGGCAGTTCATAAAAATTATATCTTTAAACCGGTGGGGGCTTTCATTAACTTACACTAAATACAGTTTGGTGGTTGAACTGACTGCCTAAACTTAATTAAATTTAAACTAATGAAAACACAAGCACATCAGACTTCTTAAGACATTTATTTTGTATAAACTAATTGTTCACTTAATAACATATTACAATTTTGATGCATAATACAGTAGAATCTATATTTTTATCAGCTCATGCTGGCCAATAAAAATTTTGATAAAATCAAAATTTCATGACCTGAAATTGACATTGGGTATACAATACATGTAGTTAAAAACAATTACCACACAAACACATACCATATATCAAATTACTAATAAAACTGACTTTATTTTACTCTTAACACATGCAATATATAGATTTAAAAAAAGTTTTAAAATGTAATATTTTGACAAAACATTTTAAGGGAAAAAAAAATCTAAAAGTAAGTATTTTATACCCATTTTAACCACATGAGCCTATTTCATTTTTCTTGCTGAGACTTGCCTATGACAGAATTGTATAATTATACATTCTAAATGACATGTGCTGAAAATAAATGATATATTTCCTATTCTTTTTAAGAATTCCTACTACTTACATTTGATTAGTTTGTCACAGAAATGTAAAAATGTGGTGTGTCATAATGACACACCACATTCTTTGAAGTTGGATTAATATTAAACATTTTTCCTTTCTTTAATTTAGCTTCACTGAAATGCTAATTCACTTTTCAACTCGGTCATTGTTTATAAAATAATACTTCAAAAATAGTGAATTAAATACTTCATCCACAACCATTTACAAATTTAACTATCCCATTTTGAATGATTTTAAGCAGAATTGTATAATATTTAAGAACATAAATTATAACACAGGAAATAACACAAACACAAAAAAAAAACAACAATCCCAAATAAATAGTTAAAATAAATGATAAATAAAAGAAATAATATGTTTAAGAAAAGAATCCTTCACCCGATATTTTGCAGCATAATTTTATATTTAAAAAAATAAATGCCGATGGATGCTTACCATGCAACAAAACAATTCTATTCCATGAAACAATTGTGGGATCTACAGACTTATCAGAAAAGGCTAAAGCAGTACCAACATAATTGAGCAACTGAAATGGAAATTTTTTGAGAATTTTAAGTTAAAGGAGAAAGGAAACACATGCAAACCAATTTAAGGTGATATAAATGTATATTTTAATACACTTACAATTAGCATTTTGAATGAAAAATACTTCATAAAAAGTTTATACCGATATAAAGAAAGATTCCTTTTCATCTAATTGTATAATTTATCACAGTTTTCTTTACTTTTGAAATTTCATTAGTTGAGTACATTTCTGTAAAAGATATTGATGGATTCCACTTAAGAAATAAATAACTTAAATGAGATACTTATTCTCTCTCCCCTACCCAGTAAAGAACATCTGTTTAAATATGTAAGACATCTGAAGTCTTCATATAAAAATTAGCCAGGTATTACATGAAATATTTGTTCCAAAAATCAAAGTACACTAAACTACTCAGAAAAAATTACAATATTATTAGTACAACTTAGTTTGGTAAATATCAAAATATACATTTACAAACACTTTGTATAGGCTCTCTTTCTGCTCTTACAAATAAAGTAAAGTAACATTTATGCATCTTTTAAGGGACAGATGTAAAAAGATGATAAATGAAATGACATATAATCAAAATTTTACTAAACAACTTTGATTATTACAAATTTAATTCTACTAATGCAAATTCATTTAAAAGTTTAAGATGGTACTAGTGTAATACTACACAATATAGAAATCAACAATTAAATTTTAAAATTAAACATTTAACATAAAAGTGAGAAAAATCATGCCTTTATTGCACATCTTGAGTACATATCATGCATATACAATTGATGTGCATGCTCGTAGGTATTTAATTAAAAAATTATTTAACCATCATATGATATGATGATTGACTACAAGTACAGCATTATGAATAGAATTAGTTTCATCGAATGTTTTTTCACAATTCTCTTGACAAAAGAAATAAGTTCAAAGTTTTTCAATGGAGTCCACTGCATCTTTAAAGGAAGGTGGAATAGCTTCATTATCATTGCTTAAATTAGCACTAGACTTCTATCAATCCATCATTTCTAAAGAATTTGAAAGTCATGGTATTTTTATCACAGTTCGCATACTAAAAAGGAGGAATTTTTTACATTTTAGAACGGGGAAAACGACATATAACTGAAGCTTTGTGTTGTACAAATGAAGTACTTTATCATTAAATGAATACAAATGAATCGGGACTGTGATGAAATGATGTTTAAATGAGAAATGTTCAAACGGTGCTTTACTGTATATCCTTATACATAAAATTTCAAATTTATTATTTGTATTTATATTAATCACTTCATTTTTTACATTTTTTTGAAAATAAAAATATTATCAAACAGTTTTAAGCGGTGGTATTCTACGTTTTTCTTGCTGCAAAATTGAACAATGAACTTCATAACAGTTTCATGTTTATAAAATCAATTCTTTTCAAACGTTAATAGAATGATTCACTGGATGAAACACAACATCTCAGTAAACAGGTGCAAATTAACATTTAAGAATTTCCTATTTGTAACACATTGAAAATGTCTGAAAATCCAAGATAGGTTCACTTTTAACTTTTGTAGTATCTTTCATTAGAAGCTATTTTGATATAATTCACAAAACATTTTGCATGCCATCAGGGGATAAAAAATTTTGGGAAACATTTTACTTAAATATCAAAACAAAATGCTTATTGATGCAACACAAATTTTGTATTGCATTTCTCAATATATTGCTAAATGGAAACATAGTCCACTCTTTTGCTATGTGGATAGAATTTTATTTACTGTTTTCAAGAACAGCTTCATCCGACATGTACTTTGATTTCTTTCTTCTTTAGAAAGATAATAGTGGGAATAATAGTATCAAAAATGCAAAGCTTCATCCAGTTTAAAAAAAATCAACATTTAACATATTTCAAATAAGATTAAACATAATTATGAAACAAATATGTTGCTGAAGGGAATATTATTAATCACCTGCATTGCAAAGGAAGGATATCTGAAGGATACAGAGCAGATAATGAAATACAAGTATAGCTGAATAAATGAATTTTTATCATTTTTAATAGTAAATACATATATAAAAGGAATCTATTCTTACTTCACCCTTAACATCGTTGTCATAGATGAGAGAATCCCACAAATTATAGAATTCTTGTGTAGGAAGAACCCACTGAGTACTTATTTGCTGTTCATCTTCAGATTCTTCAATTTCAGGTGCTGTAGAATTGAAGCTATACACATAATAGCATACTTCAGGAAATTCTCCATTCTGAAAGTTAAATATAGAAATACATTAAGTTGAGTATTCAGGGTGATTGATAATAGATGCAAAAATTGTTTTATATAAATATGAAACTCAAAAAGATATCTACAAAGTAATAATTAAAAATGTTAAAAACTCATAAAACAGAAGGTATTTTTGGGTTAAGGGAAAAAACATCAATTTTTTTTAAATTTATGTTTTTGTTTTCTGTCTCTCAACACAAATTTCACTTCCGACATAGGTAGGGTTGGCAAATTGCAAGGCGTTGATATAGGACGTTTATGTGCTAAATAAATAAAACATGAAAAATATGGGTAGGTAATGATTTATTTTACTCTGAAAAAATTAATAAAGTTTAAGCAATCTAATAATATATACATGTAGAACATTTTTTAAAAAGCAAGATTAATCCTTTTTAGCTAAGTTATATTTTAAAATTGATTTATTTTCTTAATCACATCATTTTCTTCTTTCACATAAATATCCAATTGGGCACAAGTCATTTTAAAATTATAATTACAAATCAAAATTGCTTCACTTGTCTTCTCTGACAATGTGTTTCTTTCATATAATCACTTGGGTGACATTAGGGAAAATATTCTCTCCACATTTGCATTCTGGGTTGGAATGGCAAATACGTATTCGCTTAGCTTTATTAGACATAATTTTTCGTGAATATCAACTGGAGTTCTAGTTATTGTTCTGGAGCAATAGTTCTAGGAATACTTTCCTAGAACTATTTTTGCGGAAAAAGCCCAAAACAAGGCAGAGTGGCTGGTGCCTCCCTCTCACTACTGGTACAAAAGAAGAAAGCCGCGACTTTCCCTATCTCTTTCATGCGACAGGCAGTCCAGTACCCGTCTTTCACGACTTGCCAGTGGCCACCTGAATTGCCTTACATATTGTGAGGGCAATAAGATCTACCCTCTCTGCCCTAAATGCCAGTAACATCAAGCATCACCTAAACACATTTTGGACTGCCTAGGACTTGACTGGGAGGAAATTTATTCTTCTCCCCTTTTAGTTATTGATTTCATCAAAGTCAACGGATTCCTTGATCTGGTCTGACTCGATTGGAGATTAGTAACAACAACAGGCATGATTTTTAACAAATATGCTTTGTAACTGCAAAAAACTTCCTCAAGCAGAGTTTGGGGAGAAAAAGGGACAAACAATAAACGGGACTGAGTAGTGAAATACAGTGACAGTCAAGTATATACGGGATGTATGGCAACCCTAGGCATGGACCATGGAGGCACATTCTCGGCTTGGGGACTAGAGGGTGGTGGGTTTGAGACACAATTCTCTCAATATCTATCACATATGTGATTCTAGTGCATGTTAAATAAATACAGGTGAAACATCTTCTAGATGGTATAGTGTGAAAGTTTGGAGAAGAGGGGGTCATTAGGGTGTCTACCTCATCATCTTATGATATTTCAAAATTATGAGGTTGGTCCCAAAATAGGTTTCCATAGCCTCAAAAGGGGGTGTTAATCAAACTAAACCAAATCCACTTTTTGCATGTATTTAATTTAGTCATTGATTTTAAATAAATTTCAATCCTGGGTCAGTTACTTGATGGTAGTCAACTATGGAAAAAATTTCAAATATATTCTGTCTTGTATAGTACCTACACCACCAAATTTTGAACTATACCAATTTCTAGTAGCATTTAATTTACTTATTAACTGAAAAATTATTAGCATTTATAATAACACAATGAAATACAATTGGAAATGCAGATAAATGATAAAATGCTGAAAAGAGCAGGCTCAAGATAGATAGAATCTATTGTACACATTATGACATTAATGATCTTTAAATCAAAATTAAACAAATACCCAGACTTAAACTTGTGATCCCAACAGGTAATATAAATTCAGTTCCATTTTTTAAAAACTTTTTATATATTTCAGATGAAAATTTACAGTAAGACTTAAGAACACAATGTGGTCGTGGTGCCAAGCATTTAAAAACTTGCCAAAAGTAAAGCAAAACAAGTTTTAGGATTACCATATCACCCAAAAGAAATTCCAGTTTAGTGACCATGCCATATTCTCTGGCCAAATTTACAACTCAGTTCAAATGCATAGCATTAAGTATGGGAAATGATTACTTTCCTGCAGTAAGTATCACCATCAGGAATATAAAATTGGAAAATAGTTGAATGTATTTATCAAATTCTACGCATAACATATTATTTTCCGTAAAAGTAAAATTTATCGTGCATAGTCGTTCCTCCCTACTTAGGATCACCAACTTTTTGTAACCAAGAGCAAGATGGCTTGGTAATGCGAGAACATTTGTTTTGGGTGCGCAGTGAACATTTTATTGTTGCCTTGTGCACGTAATGCCTGCGGCATCTCACGTAGGTTCCAGGCAAATTATTTAAACAAAAAAAAAAAAAAAAAAAAAACATCAGCGGCTTCGCTTTCAGCAAAGTGGGAATATAGTAGCTTCATTTTTTCATTGAATGTTAGGAATCTAGGTTTAAAAAAAAAAATTCCAAAAACGAGAATTTCGGCACGCAATACCTGGGGCATTGCAAGTGTGTTCTTGGCAAATTTTTTAAACAAAAAAAAAAAACATCAGCAGCTTCACTTTCAGCAAAGAAGAAAATAGTAGCTTCGGTTTTTCACTGAATGCTAGGAATCTAGGGGTTTTTTTTTTTAAATTCCAAAAACGAGAATTTCAATTACAAACAAACTTTTATTCAAATTCGAAGAAATCGTAGATAGCACATACCTGACCAATAAAATCGCAACACTGAAGCGCAAAATAAAAATATAATGATTCCTGCGCAAACAAGACACGAATAGGAATATTCCTGTGCAACCAAAACAAATGTTCTGATGTCGCCAATCCGTCTTCTACTTGGCGGCAAGGAATTAGCGAGCTAAAGAGGAGAGAAAGGGCTGTGCACCATAAACTTTACTTTAACCTTATTTTCTTCCAAGCTGAAACAAAATAATTATGCAATATTGCTGTAAAAGACAAGAGTTGGAAAACGATATTTTCTGTTATTTATCATTGACATCTAGTATGATTTTTTTTTCTCATAATCCATTTCCATATTAATTTTACATATGAATATGGAAAAGGAGTAAATGATTATGTTTTAACAATGGATTTGCTCATTCTCTTTCCCTTCCGAGACTATAATGTGGGTGGTTAAATACACTCAGTACCTGGACAACAGAAAATGAATTACAAAATACAAATTTAAACTTTTCATTGAAAAGTTTTGATTCACAAAATATTTGTAATAGTATCACCAAGTATTTGGAACAATTAATTTTTACAAGGAGAATCAGGGCAAATTTCATTCAAATCTAACTGTATAAGCCCCACCTAATCAAATAAATGAAGATGAAACAATTAAGTTTTGAAATAATAATGAAATAAGTTAAAGAAAAAATATTTTTATCACATTAAGTTACTTTGTTAATGAAATTAAGGTTGAAATCTAGAAGTTGGTACACACCCTTAAAACGCAGCCAAATCGCCAAAGCAAGACGTTGACCGCTGCACTTCATTGGCGCCAAGTTGCCAAAGCTAAATGCAGGTAATACTTGCATTAGCTTTGACGACTTGGCGCCATTTTAAGAATGTGTACCAACTTTTAGATTTCAACCGAAATTAATAACGTAGCTCCGATAAGAATGAGATAAAAATGACTAGACAATAAAAAACAAAAAACTTACCACATTCTTGTAATCATTTTCATATATTTTGATACTGTTAATATGTTCTGATAACAAATCATCATCAAATTTAGTGATTATACTTTCTTTTCCTATAACACCTTGGGTAGACAACCAGGTTGCAACACGGGCAACTACATCATTCCTCTTTAATAAACTATAAAAAGTACATTAATAAATATGACAAAATGCTTAGATAAATCATGTTCTTGAAGAATTTACAAAAAATACCATTTTTTTATGACAAATATTCTACTAAAAAAACGGAACGTAAATCATTGCAAATTCATTTTTCGTATGCAATACTTTGTAAATTTCAACTGTACGTTTTTGCAAATGAGTTTATATTTTAAAAAAGTATGATTCTCTGCATGCCAAAACGCACTTAAAAATTATACAATCTTAAACCACTTCTTCTAAAAATAAAGATTAAACTTAGAATTCCATACCGAATAATTTTGTTCGTATTCACATAGAGGAAAAATAATGAATCTGCTATAAAAATATGGCAATATAAAATGAACGTAGGTTATTACACAATATTCATATCAAATCAGAGCTATACCTGTTTATATGAAGAAGGATTTCAACATGGAATATTTTAAGCGAATTCGAACTTTCCGCCATCATGCTTCTTTTGTTTGTGCTGTTATTAAACAGTTGTCAAGAGAATCAACTGTAACCGTAAGACTCTTCTTCACTACTTCTTTTATTTTGTGTACTTGACGCATTAATGGTTTTAAAAAATAAGTGATTTTCAAAAATTAAACAAGAAGTAATATGCATTTTATTGGATTTTAAAATATTTTTTTAACTATAAAATCTGTATCTTTCTATTTAATTACAACTAAAAATTTTTAGCGCCACCTTTTGACAATATTTACAAGCAGTCATAAAATAAAAAATATTGAAGTTGGTCATAATATTTGTATTTTGCATATCTATATTTATGAATAAGATATTGCTTCATTATGTACGTGTTTATGTTTATTTGATACAAATTTAGGGCAGTGGTAAAGTTGAATATTTTATTATGTATTATTATGCTGTTAACTACAATTTTTTTATGAAATATTTTTCATAAAATGAAATCAGGTGTTTTGATATTAAAAACTATTTTTTATAAATTATTCATGTCAATTAAATTCAGCAGCCCTTGCGTAATTTGACGAATAACTTACTCAGATTTCTGTCAAAATACTTCTAGTTCACATCTATTTGATATTCTCTTTACGTACTTTGTTAAATGCAGAGGTAATTTTGTTTGTTTTTGTTTTAATTAAATTTACGAAATATTTGTTTTCGTAGTGGATTTCAATAGCATGAAAAATTTAAATGAAATTTGCTTTATGTAATTGATAAAAATTTCTGTTCCCTTTTATAGGTATCGTTATTTTTTGAATTTTGATTAAGATTTTGATGTACATGGAGTTGCTATTATTTGTAAAAGGTGAATATTGTCGATTTTTTGTAGTTTCTTGTTATGATGTTAATTCTATAATATTGATTTTAAACTTTATTAAAATTTCAAGAATGGAGATAGTATAATATGTAAAACGCTTTTGAGTGTGTCGTTTTTCAGTTCATTGTTATGGATTTTTTTTGGAATGAATTAGTTATTTTATTGGGCTCGACTTAAGAACAGTGTGCGGTCCGCCAAGTTGAATTCTTTTCCCGCGCCAAATTAATTTATCGCCAAATGTGGTAATTCATTTTGTAGGCAACCCTAAAACTTTGCCAAAATTTCTAATTTGTGCCAGAATGTCAGAAAATTCATGTTAAATTTCATACAATTTTATGCAGTATTTGCAATTTTCTGTGATATTTCCAATTTTATTTACTATTTACATTTTTTTGTTACGGCTGTCAGTAGAATCGCCGCCATCTTGACACCATTCAAGATGGCGGATATTTGGCGACTTTTTGGATGATTGGCGCAATTTCCCAGTTTGGCGAGAAACCGCACATTGTTCTTAAGTCTTACCTTTTATTGTTGTATTATTTCTAATGGATATCTCAGATTTAACTTTGGTGGCAGTTCCTAAAATAAGATGGATAATTTTCCCATATTCTAGCTTACTAGGAAAAATGGCCTACCCAAATAAATATTGTGTCTCATTTGCTGTTTTTGTGCCTCTTTAATGCTAATTTTGATTTAACTGTATTAAATTGCTTCCAAAGAATTGTCATTTATGTAATGATATGGCTTCTAATTTTAGCAATAAAAATTGAGGACAATTGCTTTGATAATGTTGTTTTATTATCTTTTACAATATACTTATTTTTACTTGATTTTGTTTAACATATTCATAAAATCTTTTACTGGGAAAAAGTAGTGTATTCTATTTAAAAGTTTTTATGTTGAAATTATTTTATTGATTTGGAACATTTACTGAGAAATAGATCATATCTAAATTGTATAAGAAATATCTTAAGACAGTTGTTACATTTACTTTTAAGACAATTTTGGTAGTTCAAGGTCCAACAGATACAGACAGATAGATCCATTAGCTTTTATTATTAATCAATTACTGCCCAAATTAATTTAAATCTCAGATTTCAATAACTTTTTAATAAATTTTACTTAAAAGACTAAGATTAAATTAGATGTGAAATGAAATCAAATTTGGAGGGGAAAAATGTTCAGGGGGGAAGGCGGTTCTTTTTCAAAGAAAAATATTAAACCAGTGAGAGTAATCTCCCTTAAACTTTCTTATATACTGCCAACACATGTAGAGAAAAAATAAGCTAAAAGGCAGTAAAACAAACAAGCGTCCCTAACAAGGTGGAGAAAAAAAATTGAAACATCATACCACGAGTTCCGAATGTCGTGCTTTGATGCGGTAAGGTGGAAAGAGTAGAATCAAAAGCCTACGTGATTACGTAATAGGGCTGCATAAGATTTATACTAATCAAATTTCCAATTTGAGCACTTTTTTAACCAATTGACTCAAAAATTGGACACAAATCTGTAATTAAGGTTAAAAGGCTACATACGAAATTTCATTAATCTAAGTAATTTTGTTAAGAAGTTATGGCATTCAAAAATATGCAATTATACAGACCAACAGACGGTCAACCCTTTGACGGATTTGACCCAAAATTTTATACGGTCCTACATTTCTGATGAAAAACTGTTTACCAAATTTTATCCATCTAGCTATTTAAGTTTTTGAGTTATAAGAGTTCACATGAATGCAGACGGATAGACAGACTTCCCATGGATGGATTTTGTCCAAAATTTCATAGTAAACTACAAATTATGTGTAAAGATCGCATACCAAATTTCATCCCCCTAGCTCTAATAGTTATCGTGTTCACAGACAGACATAATTCCAAAATTTTGTTTTTTGGACTCGGGGAGGTCTAAAACGTGAAGATTAGTCAAAATCTTGAGTTCGAATTTTTTGACGATTACAATACTTTCTCTTTGTATATATTGTATACGAAAAAGTAAAAAATCCATAGAAAATCATTTTCATAAACTTTTTTTACATAGATGTTAAAGATTTTCAAATCATAGTGAAATAAAAAAATAATAATCTTCTAATTCCTTGTGTTCTAATTCCTCCTGAAAAATAAATCAAAGGACAAATTTCAAAATGACATTTTGTCTTCAAAATCTGGCTAGCTGATGGTATATGCCTGTTGAAAAGGGTTGAGAAGTTTGTGAATATCTATTGACTTTCTAGACAAATCACGAAAGAGACAATGAAATGCATTCTGATCAACCATAGAAGTGAAATATAACTGTCTTATGAATAGGACACTCTTTTTAATGGGTTAACTATCAGATAAAGTACCTTGTGTTGCTTAGAATTCAAAATACTTTCGCGTATAATATTTTTAATGTAATGAATATTTCTATATAAAATATTATAATCCACAAAGTTCTTTTATTGTCTGAAATATTTTTCAAATTAAAATGAGAATATTAATTGAACAAAATGATTTTTAAAAACTACTGAAAGCTAATTTCTCCAAAAGCTTTTTAATATTTTTTTAACCTTCTAGATTTGTCTGCAGAAGAGCTTGAATTGTACATTTGCATTACAGTGATAGTTTTTAATTAATAAAAAAGTATCAATTCAATTCATTGTCGCAAAACCTTCACGAAAACTTTCCTTATGCCTGATAGTATTTGTGAGCAAAATTTGAAGAAAATCTGGTCGGAAGTTTAAATTTCTGTAGATTGTACAAAAAAATTGCTGTTTTTTGTTTTATTTATATCGATAGAAATATAGCAAATTTTGAACAGTATCTTCAAGATATTGTACAGTATCTCTGTGTTACTAGAAGATATCCTTGTATTAAAGGGTTCCCTTCTCTCTCTGTATATTTGATTGAAGGAGAAAAAAAATTATTTTTGTTAAATATTTATCTTTTTCATATTAATTTTTTTAACCCATTTTAATTATTTAGGAACAGAATATGCATTTAAAGAAGAATAATCATATTTGTAGAAAATGCATGTTTTGATACAACTAAAGAAACTTTGGAAGAAGTGATAAATTCTGCTATTTATGTATCTAACGAAATGTGTAAAAAAGAAATCGGCTGTCAGTTGTGTTATTTGTTAGTCGTAGTGAATTAATAATTATTCTTTTCAGCTAAATTTGGATAGTACTAGCTGCAATTTGTATATGCCTTTTTGTATAAAATTTCATAAAACTCTCTCTTTATGTTGATCTTATATGCACGTGTGTACAAAAGAATATCCCACCTTTGAAGGGCTACAATTACAAAACTAAAGAAATTGCATCCTTTTTGGACAAATTTAAATAAAAAATAACATATTTAAGTGTATAAAATTTTAAGTATTCAATGTTACCACCATCGGAGACATGTAGATATCTAGTCAGTAAGAGAACTCGCCCCACATTTTTTTCAACACATGTTACTGTTTAAATGGATGCAGTTACTCATGTTTCAGTTTGTCAGTGTTTGCTTGTAGTGACAAAAAAAAAACCTTGATCTCGCTTCACATTCACTACTATTCTATGCATGGCTTGCTTATTATTATTATTTTAGGAGTTCTTCAAAGTTGGTATATTCTTTTGTAAACACCTCATATTTTTATCTGTGTATTTTTAAATTTGCTCTTTATTTTATTACAGTTATATTTTCATGGTGTTTTGCTAATGCATACAGTTTATCCGAGTCAAAATTTTCATATCTCCACAAAAATCCAGCAGCATTTGGTAAGAATGTTTTTGAAACATTTTCTTTTCATTCAAATTTATCGGTAATATAGCTTAATAAAAATGTTTTGTGAAATATGTAATGTCAATTTATGTTAGTTTAACATGTTTTATACTTTAGTCGGATAAATTTTCTATCAAGCATTGAATTTTTTGGTATTATGTTATTATTATTATCAGTTATTAATTTTACTTCACTAGGTTAAAATAAAGATTCTTCTGTTAAAGTAGTTTAACAAAAATTATGACCATTTCTAACCTTGATCTGCCTTTGTTTTATGGAAATGGTGCAATAAGGCTTGGCAAAACATAATTTCGACAGTTGGTTCAAATACACAAAAAATTTGTTTAACATTCTGACAGTATAAAATAACATAGAGATTTGGTATATATAGATGTAATAATACCAACTAGTTGCATTTTAGTCTGTTGATCCTGAATATAAGAAATTAATGATTTTATAACATATGCAACATATCAAATTTTATAGTTTTCTGCACAGTGCCTGTATTTTTAACTTTTGATTGTGGTTTTTTTTTTTTAATTTATTGATACTTAAGAATATCTTTACCTTGGCATTTTTCTTTTACTTTATTATGATTCTAGTATTAGTTGTCAGTCTAGTTTAATAAGAAATTACAGTTGGTTTACAACACGGTGAAAATTTGCTCTTTTATTTATGAAAGTATGTTCAAATGTGTGTTGTCTTAGAATTACAAATATTATAGTCATAATTATTTTTCTTTTTTTTTTTTTACTAAGTCGTGGTCTATCTATATTCATGTATAAAGGATGGAAATTTTATAGTAAAAGCATGAAGTAGAATGAACTTCAGGCATCTACTGGAATGAAACCTGGATAAAGCATAATTTGATTTTTAAAAAAGTAGTTTCTTTTAATGTGTTTGGAATGAAAAAGCATCAGTGTAACAAAATATAATTATACGTTGTTTACATTTATATGTCGCTTCAACACAGTCCCAATTCATTCCTGACCAATGATAAAGTAGTAGTTGTTGAGATGCTTGGTTATATGCCATTTTCCCCCTTTTTAAAATTTGCAAATTTTCTGACTTGGTCATTATTTTTTTGTTCCTACTAAGAGAGAGCTTCCTAGAAAGCAGAGGGGTTAACGTCCTTTTCCTTCCTGTCATTTCGAAATAAAGACCTACCTGCATGCACATAAATCATATAAAATAAGAAAAGTAATATAATTAGTTCTCAATGTATGCAATAAAGGAATGGTTTTTTCCCCCACTGTTATAATAAATGCTTACTTTTAAAATTTCATTATTGTTTCCAATACCATGTAGTAATATGCTAGTATTATCTTTAACGAAAGTTAATATTATTACTTTTAAATGAATTTGAATTATTTGTAATAATCAAGGTTGTTTAGTTAAATTGCTATTATACATCTTTTGATTTATACATATTTTACGTACATCAATCCCTTGAGAGACGTGTAAATTGTTCTTTACAGTATATGAAAATTTTTTGGTAATCTCTATAAAAATATTATTTTTAAAGGAACATGATTGATGTTATTGGAATGTTTCCTGTGTACTACTTTATCACTGAAACAGCAAAGAAATAAAATTATATTATGTACTTAGTATAATGGAAGATTTTTTTAAAAATTAGTCTGAAAGTCTTCATTTTGGGTCATCTCAACTTTTCTATACTTTAGACGTACTGTTTTCTAAATACAATAAAGCACCATTTATACGTCTTTCAAGGGATGGGTGTAAAACCATGTGTAAATGAAAAGACGTATAATTGCAATTTTTCTAAATAACTTTGGTTATTACAAATTTAATGCTACTAATGAAAATCCATTTAAAAGTAATAATTTTAATTTTTTAAGAGATAATACTAGCATAGTGTTAGAAACTGTAATGAAATTTTAAAATTAAACTTTTTTCATAAAAGTGAGAAAAATCATACCTTTGTTACTTATCCTTCAGTACTAATTATACTTATCTTATTTTACACAACTCGAATGACTTCAGGTAGTTGTCTAATTAAAAAGAAATCTTTAAACGTTGACCTATGTGCTGATTGTCTGTGTGTATTAAATACAGCATTATGAATCAAATTAAATTTATTGAATGTTTTTTCACTAATGTTTTGACAAACAAAATAATTTCATTTTCCAATGGAGCCCATTTGTCTTTAAAAGAAGGTAGAATAACTTCATTGCATTCTTCTTCATCAACCCTTACCCTGCCTTCTAGGAAATGTTTCTCTTTTTATAAGAATGGAGAAATAATAACTGAAACAGAAAATTTGTGAATTTCTGCCTGCCTTTATTTACAAATCAATGTGCATTCGAAGTTTCGATTATATAAACGAAATACTTGATCATTACAATGAGTAGAATTGAATCGGGATTGTGATGAAACAATGTTTAAATGAGAAATGTCTAAACAGTTCTTTATAGTGTTATTTTTCAGAATGATTGCGGAATTAAAATTTTTCATATCTTTTAAAGAGAATCCTTTGTCTTCAGTATTCAATAATAAAATAATTTAATATATTTCTTTCCTATATTTTTGTTTCATTAATTTCTTTTCCTCCTTATTTTTCTCAAATGATCCAATGTTTGATTTTTTTTTTTAATAGATTGTCCAAATGTGGTAGTAACAGAACCTGAAGGAATCATCTCCAGTCCTTTTTATCCTGATTATTATCCTAGTCATTTATCTTGTAGTTGGCATATACAAGGGACTGTTGGAGATGTTATTAGTATAACGTAAGTAAATTAATATTATTCCAATTGCAGTATTTCAAAAAAAATTTCACATAAACTTTATCATTATGGTGTCCTTATTTCCTTTCAAATCTTCATCAAAACACTTATGTACTAGGAAATTTGCTTCTTAGCATTAAGTTAAATAATTTTACCCTTTCAAATCTGGTAACCACTGAAAACTCTATTTGGCATCCTGGTTGATCATTACATCATGATCAGTAGTGTAATGGAGTCAAAACATATAGAAACAACATCCCAGCACTGTTTTTTTTTTTTTTTTTAATGAGAAGTAAATATCTATTTAAAAAATGTATAATTCGTCCTCAAAACAGCACAATCTTTGTCTTATCCTTACCCTCAAAATATAATTAGTATTTCAAAGTAATACAAGTAATAAGCAACTGGCGAGTTGTGGCGGAAAGGGTGAAGGATTTAGTTAACACATACATTGTTGACATTTTGTTATTTCTTGATTCCATTGCCTAGATTAAACAACTATACATTTTAAATACACAAATATATTGTATTGTTAAGTGATCTCAACTTACCCTCCCTATCACCTACTCTATTCTGTCCCTGAATCCCCACATGCTCAATTATATCACCTAGGTTAGAGCATGCTGACCCTGCTTAATTTTTGATCACACCAGGTCATGATGTTAATGCCTCATTACTGTGGTAGAATTCATGTAGTTAACGTGTTAAATGCAGCTTAACTGTGATTAGGAGGTGCAAAATTCTTTTCATCAATTAGAAATCTGTAAGCTCTGCATCCTCTACTTGATAAATTTGGTACTTTTCCGTTAGCCGGGCGCAAATGTCGCCAATTGTGAACCAGATGCGAGCCAAGTCGCCAGGTGAAGCGAATGACAGGGCGCAAATGTCGCCAATTGTGAACCAAATGCGAACCAAGTCGCGAAGCGAATGACAGGGCGCAAATGTCGCCAATTGTGAAACAAACGCGAGCCAAGTCGCCATGAACCAAACACCAGCCAAGTCGCCAAGTGAAGCGAATGATAGGTGAAAATGTCGGCAATTGTAATTTTCGGGTTGTAAGAAATTTGGCGCAATTCTACATTATTTGGCGATTTTTCGCTTGCGCCCGGCTAACGGAAAAGTACCATAAATTTTAACCCAATTTCTTTATTTCGAAACTTGATAATGAATATCACTCATTTTTTAAGATTTGATCATATTGACATTGAGGAGAGTTGTTGCTGTGATTCTCACCCTTGCTGCCTTTCAAACTGGTTGAAAATTTCGCCACTGAGAAATGGAACAGAAAAGATATTCTGTGGAAATGAGCTTCAACATTATCATAGTATTTTATCTAGCAGTAATAAAGTGTGGGTGAAATTTCACATATCAGATGTCAAGAAAGGTGGTCGAGGATTTCAGTTCCATTACAAGATCAGTAAGTAATTTTATCTTTTTTTTTTTAAAGATTATAATTTGTAGTAAAGCTTTTGATATTAGTCTTCAGATTGAGCCTAAGTGAAATCTAAGCTCTCCTTATAAGATGGAGATTATCAGTGCCATTTTAACAAATTTGAGTACCCTATCAGAACCATAATTAAGAATTTGTGTGCCCATGGCCAAACAAAAGTTCCTATCTAATAAAATAACTAAGGAGCAAACTATGATACTAGCTATCAACATGCAACTACCAATTTATGATTGATAATACAGGTAACCTCTATTACATGCACAGTAAAGAAAACATCCTGCACATTTTCGTTTTGTGTATAAAGAATTTAAATTCAGTTATACTAATTAACCTGTTCACTGTTTGTATTTTTAAATTCATTTCTTTGACCTTATTGCAATTATTGCTTTCAACTTACAAAAAGTGAAATGTTTAAAATGCCAGCCTTAATTGCCTTATTACTATTAATACAAGATTGGTGAACCAGCTGGTTGCTGTAGGTGGCTAGTAAATAATAAGTATACAAAGTTTGGTTGAAATCAGTTTAGTGATTTAGAAGGAGATGTGGAACATACATACAAACAAACCCACAATGACTTTTATTTATATTAAGATTTAAATAACAAATTAATTGTTAGAGGTGCTTATTACCAATTAATTAAAAGCAAAACTTAACCAACATTACCATTTTAAGAAATGCACAACTAAATATATCCAGAACAATTATATTCAATTGTGGCAACCACCTGAATCAATCTATTACATCCAAAATACATTCCATATTAAATATTATCCTGGAATTTATAACTAATTATATATGGCTGTCTTAATATAAGACATTATTTTGTATACCTTTAATCCAGACAACTTACATGTATCATACATATTCTCATACAGCTAAATAATTCAATTGCTCAGTTCCAGGTTCCCTCATTCGATGCAAAAGCAATGAAATCAAATGTCTTAACAATAAATGTGTGCCTTCAGTTTTGAGGTGTAATGGGTTTGCAGATTGTGAAGATGGATCAGATGAACTTTATTGCTCTAGTATGTATATTTAAAGTTTATTTTATACTCTCTAACAAATGTTTTAGATTAAATTTTAGAAATAAAAATTATCTAAAATCCTGTTGAATTCAAAATTTATTTTTGTTTAAATAATATATATATATTTGTTTTACATTTAAATGTTTAACATTTATGTTTTACATTAACGTTTATCAAATTACTTGTTTTGTAAATTTATTTTTTGTATCAGATTAAATGAACACAAAGAATTACCTTATCATGTATGTAATGGTTACATAATGCATTCAGTCAACAATAATGAAAAAAAAAATCTTTTTGAATTATTCATATAGTTAACTATTCAAAATGTAAGATATGTAAATTATAAGCATACAAGAGTTAAAATATTTAATTCCTTTAATAAGGTAAAGTTGTCGTCATGTAAACTAAACTGTTCATGTGGTTGCAAATTAGAAGTCTGTTCATTTCTTTTTCATTAACTATGGAAGACGTAAAGTATTTTTGCTATATTGAGAGCTTTCTAATAAATGTGTAATTTCAAAGTAAATCAGTAAGTTTCATTTTAAGTAAACTTTGTTTCATCTTTTATATTTGTACATTATTGACCAAGTGAAGCGAGGTCCTGTATCTACTCAACTTTTCAGCATTTCGTCTTTTTCTCTATACATTTGTTTGTTACACAGTCATGACCAAACACCGTGTTCGAGTTTCTTCAAATTTATCATGAATATTCCTTGTGTTCGTGAAGAATGATGTATATTTTTTTTATTCCATTTCAAGATGGTGACCATTTTAATGGTTACAGTGTTTGGCACAGTTAAAATATTTGGGCCATTTTGGTAATGGTGATAAACGCAGACATTTAATTGTAATTTTGATAACACTGTTAAAGAGCAGAGACTTGTGTACATAATTTGCATTCAGAAAAAAAATGATTAAGCGAGTTACCATGTTTTAGAGTGAAAGTTATGGCTATGTGAGTTAGTTAGTCTTTAGTTACCTTACAAAGTTCAGATGTTATTTTTTTCTTTTTTGGATGCAAGATCTACTGCTCACATAACTACTAGTTGTAGTATTGGTAAAAAAATGTAGTTCTTGATTGCTTTTGCTTTTCATGTAAATATTATTTTTGTTAGTTTCCAGTAACTTGTCATTTTTTTGTTTTGTGTTTAATTATAAGAAATAATTGCTCTTCTAGATCGTTGCTCATCAGGTCGTTCCTGTCGTACGCAGTTTCACTGTTACGATGCCTCCAAACACTGTGATGGTGTTGTTGACTGCCATGATTTTAGTGATGAGATTGATTGTGGATTCTGTGCTCATAATCTCACTCGATGTGGTGTGAATTCCACCAAATGTTATGATCCTCTGACGCAAAGATGTGACAAGTATGCCTTTAGTTCTTTTAGATCATAATGTGATTAGATTTTTATTATTAAAACTTTTCTTATATTTTAGCTTGATTTTTAAAAAAATGTATTTATTGCAGAATATTTGACTGTGTAAATGGTGAAGATGAGATTGATTGTTCTGTATTGTGCCCTGGTAAAATAATTTGTGAATCAAGACGTGGATGCTATTCTATGAAACAGCGGTGCAATGGTGTAACTCAGTGTGAAGATGCTTCAGATGAAAGAAACTGTGGTATGGTGACATTTACATATGACTAGCTGATAAACTTAGTGTTGTGCATGAAATAAATATATCTTCCTGTCTTTTATTAATTAAAAAAAAACTATTTAATTCTTTCATCAAGCCTTCACTAAAACCTTCCTTATGTTTCAGTATTTTTTAGCAAAATTTGAAGTGCGTAACCTTTTCAACGGGGGTGGTTTCTCGTTGAAACCACCTTTTTTTTATGAGTTTTTTTCTTGTCCTGGTGGTGGTCTTTTAATGATTTATTAGAAAGAATGCTTTTTTAGTGTAATAAAGAGCATAGATGACAGCCCCAATTCTATTTTTTTCTCCTTATGGATTTATACAGTCATTAACATTGTTTTCACAAAATATTAATAAATTTCTGAAAGGTTTAAAACCTTACAAAGGTTACAGTTTTCACAACTGAAATCAGTTATTGACAGCTGTGTGGTGTAATTGTCATATGCATAAAACTCTAAATGTATTCAATATAGGGTGGCGACAGAACCTGGAAATCAGGGATGTCAGGGAATTTTATCGATCTGGAAAAGTTGGGGAAATTCGTAAAAATATCTAAAAATCAGGAAAAATTAATAATTACTTGAGGTATTATCTATAAATTAGTATCTTGTGTCTAGTATTATTTATAATAATAAATGGAATTCTTTTGTTTAAATCTTTGCTAAAATATATATTATTAGGTACTTATAATTATACTATTTTTATATTTATGCTGCAACATGTTATCCTGGTACCCGTGCAAAGAGCACTAATTAGTTATTGAACTGTTTTAAAGTTTTGAGCAAAGATCATAATAACCTGTACTGTTAATATAATTTAACTTGTGTTCCAAAGAGTAGTTTTAATGTTTCTTAGAATTCTTATGCAGTTTTAGAAGCAAAGTATTTTGTTAAAATTTCCAGTATTTTTAACATATAAGAAATGTAATTTACTGTTTTAATAGTTCTTTTAGGATATTCATTCCATTTTTTAAAAAATTAAATTCCGTAAAAGAACATTTTTTTTTCATATTTATTAACTGTTAAAAGTGTTTTTAATAATGTATATTGTACACATACAGTGATTCTGAGTAGGGAGAAAGCCAGGAAACTAATATAATTAGTAGCCGTAAATCAGGGAAATGTTGCAAGTTTTGTCAGGGAAAAGTCGGGGAAATTTTTTTCACCACTTCTGTAGCCATCCTGCAATACTGGCACTCAATGGAATACCTATGAGCTCATAAATAAATATTTTTTGAAAATATATGTAATGTTTTAATATAAAAAATACCTTTGTATCAGTATTATAATGCACAAAATCCTCTTATTGGCTGCAACTTTATTTTTTTAATTAAAATGAGAATATCAGTTGCACTGAACAATTTTTAAATTTCATTGCTTCTGGGAAAATTAGATTATACCTATAACACTTTTAAAAACTGGTGATGACTAATTTTTTCCAAAAGAGTGAATAACATTGAAAGAATGAAACAAAATTTAAAAACTTCACAAGTGGCAACTCTGAGACAAATAGATAAAATGATTTAAAGCATGTATAATATTTTTATTCAATAAAAATTGCAATAATAAATAAAATCTATTTTCTATGTGTGGAAGCTTACTTTTTAATTTGTAAAAAGTTAACTATTTAATGAATTGTCATGAAACCATCTCTAAAACCTTCTTCATCCTTCATAACATTTATGTGCAAAATTTAAAGAAAGTGTTTCCAGTAATTTGGATTTCTATTGCATACAAACTATTTATGTTTTTCACTTTTATTCATATAGTTCATCATTTTTATTGTTTCTTTTACCAGTTGATTGTGTGTTTGTTCGATAAGCATACAAAACAAATTCTGTTTCTTTGAGTTTGATGTGTATATTCATGGTGTGTAAAGGCGGGGGGGGGGGGCCCTTCTTAATATAAAAACTCCAGATTTCAATAAATATTGAAAACATTATTAATTGGTATATTTACTTTACAATCAGTACTGCTACTGAATACTACTTCTAATAATGAACTACTTTTAAATGTGTGTGTATTGGTTGGGTTTGTTTTGGTTTTGGGTTTGGTTTGGGTTATAGCAGTTTTTAGTAACATTAAATTTTCCGACATTGAATTGTTCATTTTTTCAAATAGAAATGTAATCCTCTATCACCTTGCTTTAATTTTGTTATGAAATTTATAATAGGAGCCTTTTGCCTGCACTTGATGTGTACACTCGTCATGTCTTGATTTTATTTGCACTCTCCTATGAGAAACCGTGCACATTTTCTTAGTATTTTAAAATTTTATTCTTTGTATATATACCTATATATTTATATTTATATATTTTTTAAACCATTAAAACTCAAATAACATTTTCATCATATACACCTATTAAACCCTCATTTAAAATTAAATATAATAAACAATATAACCTAATATTATTCACACAATGAAATACAGAAAGCTAATAAGATTAAAAACTATTACTATCAAAAAGCCAATCCAGATATGGAATTCCAACAATCAAATGCCAATCGACCTGAGGAATCGATTATGTCACATTATTTTGAAATTTATAGGCACCAACCTTCTGTGAGAGCCAATTGTTGGAAAACGACAATGAATATAGGAGTAAATCTCCAAAATATTAAGAAAAGAACGAGAAAATTAACTAAATGCTTATTTTTAAAATTAATTATTTTTCTTCACCACCTAAATTCAAGGATAAAAACGCTTTTATGTTGTTAACTTCTAAGTCGCCCAAGCTTTTTGTTTTCCCCATGCATCTCAAAATCTAATTGCTGTAACATTAACTTTCTGCCATCGATTTGGCTGTGCAAATAGCATTCCGGGCAATTGCAAAATAAGTCATTTTCTTTAGTTTCAGCTTCCAAATGAGGGGGAAATCTTGCTTTGACTGTATGAAAGATTAGACTGCACTTTCAGCTGTCCCTTTTTGCCTGTGGCTTTTGCATAGAGAGTACATTACTGGTCATGGTTCAACAGTATAACTTCAAAATCGTTGCTGAGACAAAAATTTTGGTCTTAAATTCTACTCGTGATATACCATTCATTACATATATAAACATGCATATATATATGTAATTGTTTAACTCTTTAATCTCTAAATTAATTCTTTCTAGAACAACTTTATTTTTAATTACTTCTAAATCAATCCTAGAGAACCACACTTCCCCTTTTCTAATTTTAACTGCAGTGATAATGCGCTTTTGGCACTTTTCGTGAATATGGTCATGGATTATGATCACAAGTAAGGTCCTTTAAAATGAAACTATGAATTTCGAAATAAAGAAAAGCTTCCTTGGATCATCTGTGGAATTCTTTTAAAAATGCCTCGACACATCTTAAAAAGTTGATGACAATATATATATGTGTAATAAATTACCAATGCGGCTGTAGTAGACATTCTTGTTAAAATATATATTCTTATTCAGAAATATTTTATTTTGAAATTGTTTATTACTTCTTGATATGTGGGTTTCGGAAGATTAAGGAATTTTTCTGGTTGGTAATCATTTTCATAATGTGATGTCTGATTTAAGATTATATTTTAACCTTTCTAGAAAGATAATCAGATTAAACTGCATAAATCAAACTGTTTCAATTAATTTATATATTTTATCCCTAAAACTGTTTGTTTAGTAAATCTTTTTTTTTTTTTTTTTTTTTTACATCATATGAAATTATAGTGTAAATCTCAAATTGGGTTTTTACAGTGTCAATGTATATTTATTTTTTTTTCTATAAATATTCCATTTATTTTGAAACCAATATTTAAAAATAGTTTATTTTAACAGAAAGGTAAAGAACCAATTCTTGCACACAATTATGTGTAAAAATGAATTTCTAATTTGAAAATGCATCTTTTTTCACCTTTGATTTTTAGTTCATTTTTTCATTGGGTAAATTATCAGTGAATATATTTCCATTTTTTTAAATTGCAGTACCTGAATTATGTAATTATGAGCATGGAGGTTTTCTTTGTGATAACAGTCGTTGCATTCAAGAAATATGGACCTGTGACCGTACTGATGACTGTGGTGATGGATCAGATGAGAGAAATTGTAAGCATTTTTCTCTCTTCACATACATACATTTTCCCCATCTTTTGACTGTTATTTAATCTTAATAACTTTCGTGATTAGAAGCTTGCGCTAATGATAGCGCAATGATGAATGGGACCTTAATTGGTCCAAAAAGGGGTAATACTTTGAGGGTGTATATGTTCAAATTTCCAGTGTCTATGTGAAGACATTAATGAGCACTTAATTTTGTCTTTTTTTCCCTTTGTTGAGGATAATTTGAGATATTTAATTCCATGCTTTTATTTCTGTAGCTTTGGATGTTTATCTAAAATATGTACATCTTTTTTTTGGAATGGGTGCTAGAATTGTTTTGTTGTTGCTGTATTTAATAATTTTTATTTTTTTCAAATTGATTCCAAATTGGATACCTTTTTAAAAATTGATTGTAACAGAAAGAATGGGTAGTAAAAAGTTGTAAGATTTTTATGCTCTTTATACAATAGTCGGAACTAAATTGTTCTCAAGATAGTACTCAGATGTATGTGGCAAATGCTTAAATCGTGGCTTTTGTGTGTGGCAATGACCTATATCATAGTATCCTTTTAGATATATTTGGGTCTGGTGCGAGTTTTATAACATAATGATAGGAGCATCAAATCTGTCATTTGATCATATTTCATGATATTCAAATAAAAGATGTAAGTGTACCTCCATAATGGAAAGTTGATTTAACTTTTAAAATTTACAATTTTTTTCTTTGGATTGAAGTAAATTTTATTTTAATTAAATACTATTTTTTGTGCTTATACTGCATGATGACGATTTTTTTAAACTCCTGCAAGTTTGTTGATACCTGCAGAGCTTTTTTAAAAAGTTGAAGTAATTTTCACATCTGCTTAATTTGTAATTTTAAATATTACTAAAAGATGTAATGATCGTTTTCCATCATTTGTATTCCAAAATTATTCAGTATGCAATATAGTTGTAAAAGATTTTAAAAGGTAAAACTTTAAAAAGCACTATTCTTTTGAATCCATGCCCTTTTCAATCTGAAAATTGCAAATCCAAGAATAAAAATAATTCTATATTATATCTAGCAGTATAGAAAGAGAAAATTTCTAAAATACAAATTGTAAATGGCATTTTAATAGACGATGTCATAAATAAATTTTAAAATAAAGAAATTATTGGATATATGTAAAACTCGCAGCATGTGCACGGCTTTGCCCGTGGAATCGGGACTTCAACAAAATGGGGGGGGGGGGGAATGCTCACAATGACATGAAAAAGTTTTGAAAACAAAAACAAAAGATACACATTATTGATTTTCCTGCTTATTTTTCTCTTGACAATGACGCGGATGTAATGACATCACCTACTGGAAGGAATCGTGTTGTAGAAATGCATGCTGGGAGTGAAAGCATATGAGTCATCTGCCGTGAGGAAGGTCACGCACCAGCCAATGAAATTGAAACAATGCTTTCTGGGGCCGTCCAGAGAAACTCTCGCTTGAACTGATCAGGGAAAATTCATTTTTAAAAAAAACGATAAACGATATTTTAAGTGTTCTTGTTTTAAATCTGACAGAAACGTTCTAGTCATAAGCTGAAGAAAGATGAAAATTATAGGGATGTTAGAACATCAGATGCGAGAATTTGAAGATATTCTATTTAAAAATTGTCATAAAAGTGACTATTTTTCAAAAATTTCTCAAAATAAAAAGTAAATTACATTAGATGTATGAAACAAACTTCATTAAAGCAGAAATTGTTTGCTCTTTCCGATGATGTATCTCTTTTTTTTCGTACAATTATCCAAAACCGTTCTATTGAGAAATTAGTGTGAAAAATCACCAAAAACAACACAAAATATTAAATAAAAAATTTATTATAAAAAAAATTTAAAATTTGGGCTTTGAGGTGCATTGAATCACCTTTACTACTGCCTGTGTGCCAAATTTCATGGCTGTAAGTGCGATAGATTCATCTGGACATCGCTCACACACATTGCCTTTTATAAGTATAGATAAAGCTAATAGTCTATCCAGCAGTGCTTTATTAAAAAGAATTATTTCATTTAGTTGTCAGGGAAACATAATTATAAGCACACTCCGTGGATTTAGAAACAGAAAGACAGCAAGCAAGCTGGATTGCATAATTTTACACACAGAAAGATTCTGGACAGAGTTGCCAGTATCTTTCACATCATCTTATCACATCCTGCTAGTAGAAAAAAAAATTATCTAAGTTTTCTTCTGGTTAATTGTTCAACCACTTAACTGATTTACCTTTAATATTAAATGCATCATGGTGCGTGTGTGTGTGTTTTAAAAGTTATAATCTAAAGTGAAGTCATTTGCATCTGTTTAATGCTATACAAAGATTAATGCTACACAAAGATTACGAGGATTTCATAAACATTTCAAGTCTTCTAATAACTCTTTATTGAATCAGTGTGACAATGCATTCCAAAAATAAATGGTATCATCTAATTAGTTTAGAAAACCAAACAGTTAATTAGCTAAAAGATAGCTAAATAGAAAGATTGGTACGACCATAATTCTTCAAGCATGAAAAGAATTTATTATGTATATATAGTGGTATTTTTATGAAAATTGAAATGTGTTTTGAGCAAAATTTACATAAAATATATTCATTTGGTTATAGACGATATAGAAGAGAGAAAAGGCAAAGTTATATCATGCTTTTTAGTATTATAAGCTTTTCTTAATATCATTATGGTTAAAATATTATAAAAAGGATCATTTCTGCAATTTTTAAATAATTTAATTTCTTGACTAATGCACCATATCTACATTCAATGTACATATTATACATGGTGGATTCATTTACAGCTATTAAAAGTCAATAGCTTATTTGTTCAGGATCGTATGCGGACATCTCCGAGATGTCCAGTCCAAGCAACCACTCTCTGAGGTGACGCTTCCCTTTAATCAACTCCCCCGCTATTTTGCACCCAAGTTTTTTCTTCTTCCCCTTAGGGCGGAAGGGGCAGTCTCAAAATGGAGGAATTTCGTTTCTCCGAAGGTAAGCCGACCTCCAGCTCTAGTGGGGAACTTAGCAGTCTGGACGTTACAATATATATGCAGTACTCTGTTAGAGGACCAATTCGCAAATGACCTGCATATTAGATTACACACTTTGTTAAGGAATGGACAAACTCATGTTTTTTACTAAAGTGCTATACAAAGCAAGATTTTGAGAATATATGTATGTGAATAAGAATTCATACAGTGCCACCTACTCCTTTGGGCACTGCAATTCACAACAATTCTTTCCTTTTACAAATATATTTGTATTTTTAGGCCTAAGGAACAGTGTACTGACAGCTGCATTAATGGGATCTTTGATATGTGCTCTCTTGCTTGTTATTGCCATCAGCTGCACTTGCCGACTACATGCTCTTCGAATGTTGGAAAACAGACTGTCTCAAACAAGAGAGACTCCACTGTCACGCATGAGCCGTGAATTTTTTTTCCGTGAGCCCCCACCATCATATGCCGTGGCTGTGCAAGGGGATCCCCACCGTAGCCTCTGTGTTGAGAATCTACACTACAGTATACCTGTTCATCGCAGTCATCGAAGAGCAAGACGATCTCGTCACTCGAGAGCTCCAAGCCGACCACCGAGTAATTCCGCCACAGCACAAAATGAAAGATCTGGACCACCAATTCCACCTGTAATATCAGATGTTGAGTTACTTGATGATACTTTGCCTGTATCATCAGAAACTGCTACTGTTACTGATTTATGTCAGTTGCAAAGGCCAAGAAGTAAAAATGAAAATTGTTCTGCTGACTCTGATGAGTTGAAAGATATCAGTGTGCCTAATGAAGTCAATTCTACTAAAAATGTGAGGCACGATAATGCAAACTCTTCTGATATTCGACAGAATTCATCTGTTGAAACAGTGAGCTTAGAATCTTTAGGTACAGTAGAAAGTGAACCAGGTAGTTCACTGGTGAGTGATAATCGTTTTTACTGTGATAGTGATACTGACCCTCTCGTCGTTTAAATAAAGAATTTGCATTACTATCTTGTCATCTGTTAATTTTTAATATTAGTCTTTATCTTATAATTGCAAATCATTTATATATTTTATGTATATAGTCACATTATCCATAAGACATAAAGTTTATCTTGTTAACATAAATCATTTTTATATTGTATATATTGCTTTTGTCTATCTTAATGTTTAACAGCATATAAATGAATAGTTTTTAATATATTTTGAAGGAAGAATATTGTGCCTATCACAAATAAGTTATAAAAATAACAGTTTATAAGTTTTAGTGTATCCATGCTATACGAGAGTAGGGTGCCTTGTGTCATATAAAGTTTTTCACTATTCACAAGTATGTGTTCGTCACTGCATTTTAAGATATATTCACTTAATTTCAAAAGCTTTAAATCATAATATAAGGATAAAAGCTGCTTTAGAATTTAAATTTTTTATGAAGTTTTAACTAGTGGTGGCTCATCCATCGGGTCTACAAAGCTGCAACAACCTCGTGAAATTATTTTAAAAGCTTTTTCTTCATTTTTTTAAAAATTTTATTTAGTTATTTTTGAACATTAAAGAGTTTGAAGAACAGCAAAAATGGATAATAATAAAATTAAGAAAGAAGACAGAAAATGAATCAATGAGTAGGAGATATAACAAGTTGGGGCTGCTCAGAAAACAGCCCTCGAAAGATTAAAATTTGCTCACTGTTCTGATACATTGGAAGGTGAAAACAAAATTTCATCCCATTTAGTTTGACAGTGGTATGGCTGTTTTTGCTGAAGTCCAAGTTTGGCACACGGCCAGCTCCCCCCCCCTTGCCGTGGTCCCGCCATTTGCTGGGTTGTTTTTTTTTTTTTTTTTTTGCTTTTTCTTGTTTATTATTTGGTTATAGTTTTACTTTCATGTTGCCTCAACAGAAACTTGTTTGCTTTATAATGCATTCATTTTCTTATATTAGAAGTCATTTGTCACAAAAAGATGTGTCAATAATTTTCTGGAATACAATTCAGATAATTACAATTAAAAAATTTTGGACTATTTAAATGTAATGGGTTTTTTTTTTTCAAAAATGTATTTTAATTATATTCTCTGAAGATATTTTTTTGCAACACTACTTGTTCCTGAGCCGATGAGCCACCTCTGCCTGAAACACTGAATGAGTCACAACAGAATATAACTTTTGAATACAGATCTAGCATTTTCTGTAGAAAAGTGCTTTAAAAAATCTTGAATATATCAAACCTTTTAAAAGATATAGCAATCGATGCCTTCAATCAAAAAGAAATTATGGAGCATGACGTTAACTGAAGCGTAAATAATTTGCTGTTGAATAATCAGTGATGCAGAACCAATTTTCTTCAAAAATTGTATTTACAGGAGAAATATTTTATGACAGTACAATTTTTTTGGTAGTTTATTGCGCCAAATAGATGTAGAAAATAAATTGCATGTAACAGACATGTATTATTCTTATAACAAGTCACATTTTCTAATTTGATATACACCAGCTTGGTCTTCTAATTGTGCATTGCTAATTGATCAGCTATAATGTTTTATTTTCTGTATAACTATAATAAGGTTATGAAAACTGTTTCAAGTCAAGAAAGTTTCAAGTTCTTTTTTTTTTTTCTGTTGTGGTGTTTCTCCAATTCATTTTCTTTGTTGAAATTTGAAATATAAATATTATATAACTTGAGTTTTTGCATTTTGTATAGATTTCAGATTTAAAAACTGCTACTTGTATCATCTTTGAAAAGCTCTGTTAATGGAATAAATAAAAATAAATATGAATTGAATAAATATTAAGGATGTTAAGTAATTATATTTTTTTTACCTTTGATATACAAATTCAGATTTTTAAAAATAAATTAGATTTTAAGTATTTCAAGAACAAAATGAAACTTTCATATTTGAATTTGATGAACTTCTTTTAAAATTTGTTATTATTTATATTTGTTTGTTGTTTTTCATACCATAGATATTGTTGTAAAATTAATGAGTGTTAATGTTATAAATTCCAAACTGCATTTTAACCTGAAGTGTGTAATAAATCTTATTCTGCCATTGTCCTTCTCGAAACTTTTTAATAAACTCTGTGTCTTAGAAGCAAAGTAAAAGAGCTTTTCAATCCTTTTGATGAAAAGCTCTGGTTTCCCCCCCCCCCAAATATAAGCCAGAAAAATAATGGGAAGTATGGATGTTAAATAGGTGCTCAGAATCTTTTTATTATTATTTAAATGGCTGTTCAAAGAGATTTGCTTATGTTAGTATCTGTTTCATGTTTTCAACCTTTTGCATTACGATTTGACTATATTGTATTATGTTCATAGTATCTTGTTAAATATTTTCAAAATGACATCAGCATCTAAATGCAGTTGAATCAAAGTGTTATTTTGGATTCATGGTTATTTTTCAATGTTTATGATTAAATTACATTTTTGTTTATATATAATTTTAACATGCGTATTCTCTGCATAACCATAAATAAATTTTTAATTGTAGAGTGACATTAAGTTCTGTTTAGTGTCCCATCTTTATAAACAACTAGCTGTTACCCGCGACTTCGTGCGCGAAGAATTTGAATTGCTATTTTTTTTAAATTCACGAATGTAAATGTTTCGTTATACATAGAAAGGGGAAATCAAAAGTTCTGACGGTTGATAATACATAATTGGACGACTAATTTAAGTCTCCGTTATTGTAAATTACATCACTGTACTCAATGGTATCATCTGCTCTTTGGAATATATCATCCACCATGCTATATGTCATCTGCTTCTACTGTTTAAAAGAATACATAAGACAAAATATACCTTCCTATTCTAAAAACTCTGACAACCATATCATATACGTCAATGGACGATCATGATTTGTTTATTTTGGATTCATAGACCGTTTTCCGGTAACCTTCCGATTTAAGCAATCGCCAAATCTATTTGGCAACTGTATCAAGCGCCAAGCTCGAATTAGTTCTTTCTTTAGTAAACAAAACATTGAATTCCGTGTTCTTTGGGTTTGTGTAATCCTTTCTATTTAAATCGGTTAGAAACAGCTCTTAAAGCATTAAAATTCGAAACGGAACTATTGTAATTAGCTAAATCGTTTGGTTACAAATTTAACCGCCAAAAACATTTTGGATGACGATGAAAAGAGCGATAAAGAATAATTTTGGCAACCTTTCCACTAAATTTGGCTCTTATTTTAAGTAAATATTGAACGATATTTTCATTTAGTTATACTTAACTTTAGTTTTTAAATTTTAATCTAAAAACTCTTGGAACTATATTATATCTACCATTAGATTTCTGTCCCGGCGTTTATTTTTCAGTTATTATTCCAGAGATTATTTCTTTTCTCAGCAAGATCACGTGATGCATGACTTTAAAAATAAGTTATTCCACATGCTTGCGCTTTTCTGAAGGATCACGTGACATTTCATTTTGTTTACGCATTCCTTAAGGATCACGTGGCAGTTGATTGAAAAATAAAGTAATAATCTTCATCGCAAATCGCTTGTTAATTATTTAATTGTTATCTGTAGCCAAAAATAATGAATTTAACATGATGTCACCTACCCAATCTCCCTTCCTGGGTTCCAAGCTACAACTCTGCCAATTTTCATCCAAATCGGTTTGGTAGTTTTGCCGTGAATGCGTAACAAACAGACAGACACACTTTCGCATTTATTATATTATATGGATATTTTTAAAAATAAGCAAAATTTTCAGAAATAAAGGTGAATTAGTTCAAAGTCTAACCGTTGCCTAGCAACGGAGTAGCTATAAATCTTCGTTATTTCAAAATCATCTGCACGCATTTTAAAATTTTAGAACTTTTAAAAATTAATAACAATCGAAGGGAAAATGTCAGAGAAATAAAATTGGTATCATTGAAAAGGTAAAAATTTGAACTTTAAGATGGTATAAAAATATTTTCTGTCGGACAGTTTGCTCCGAAGTTACGGCGGAAAAACGGTTTCGGTTATTTTCTAATTAACTGACTGTTTAATTAACTTTTGGACTTAGAAAAGTTCATAAGTGTCTTCCCCTTGTCTTAAATGATAAGTGTACAAAATTTGGTTGAAAACCGTCCATTGGTTTAGGAGGAGATGTGGAACATAGCCACATACATACCCACACACATACCCACAATGACTTTTATTTATATTAAGATTGCATATCGAGGATGGTTATTTGTTTCCTAAATGCATACATTCCATTAATCTTTAAGCTCAATTTGTGAGACTGTTATGCTGTAAAATTAAATTTTGTTGTAATTCCAACATTCTCCAAAAGTTTTTTTCTTTAAGATTTTTTCCGTGTAAATATTGACTGTATTTATGTATATAAATATATCTAAAAGATTCACCATAGTTTTAGTATTGATTTATTCTTTTTGTGAATTTTAAATATCCATGATAGTCATTTCATTCAAGACAAAGTAGTCCATATTGGGCTTACTTATTCTTAAAAAATGTATGTTTTATAGAAATATGTTACTGCCTTAAAATTTTATAAGATTGTTGATATTATTTTCTTAGAGAGAGAAAAAATGTATCGCATTTTGAAACAGAATTGTGACCTCTTCATAATTCTAAGGTTCTATGTTTATAAGGTTGTGATTTGAAAATAATCAAAGTAAAAATTTTACTTGTTTTTATAAAACAAGAAAATGTATTTTTTCATTCTTATCTTTGTATGTTCTGTAGCATTATAGAATTTCAAAATTTGTTTTTAATAATTTGAAATTGAAATTGCATACATATAGATACTAAAACTTTTTCTGAAATAGCTTATTTGTTTATTTTGCACAAAAGCAAACTAAAATGGCGTAGATGTTTATACTATAAAATTTTAAATTCTTTTATTGTTTGGAGAAATAAAATTTTGTTTTATTTTACATTGCTTAAATATTGAAATATTTCAGTATGTATTATCAGTTTCAATACTTGTCAAATCTGACCCACATAAAAATAATTCATGAGCCATAAATATCCATTTACAAATAAAGAAACTTTAAAGCAATGTCAGAATAATATTAATTATATCTTCATTAAAATAAAAAAGAATTGCACTAAAATTTACTGTCATTGGTTTTAATCAGTCTAAGCAATCAGTTTGCTCTTTTTGTACGACTGGTTCAAAATTATTTTTAATTTGACACACCATTCCAAATTGGCATCTATAATTTGACTCTTAAATTTACATTTAATGAAATCTGTATTAGAAAATGATTACTCACATAAATATGTTGACCAGATAAATATGGTTGATCAGGTACTACTTCTAGAACAAAAAGAAAAAAAAAAAGTCTTAAAAATTGGTTGTATTTCAGTGGCACCTGTTAAAATACAGTGCTTGGAATTGTCTCTAATGTTTAAGAATTTCACAAGACAAGTGACACTGCCTTTACATGAATAGTATTCAACATTTTTATAAATGACACAATGATGGCTTCATTTTTATTTTCACTTCAGAGCCAACTACATGTGGTTCTCAAAAAAACTACATGTGGCTTGTGAGCTCTAGTTTGCCAATCCCTGTTCTAGAATATTATATGAAATTCAATGATTATCTGCATATTTGGAATATACCTTCTAGTGTGGATCATAATTCAAGTATTGAATTTTGCATACTGTGTTATTATTTAATAAGCGTTCAATATTTTTGATTAAAATAACAGATAACTTCTAACTTGTCATTTACTAGGATTTTCTTAACATTTTTCATTTCCAAATACTTGAAAGATAATTTACTGGGTCTGACATATATTTATGCAAACAGAGTGCCTTTAAAAAGTGTTTTTCAGAGTTATTTTTAAAAAGTTATATTACATTTTGCATAGATTTTGTTGATGATCAGTGCATTTATTTCAGATGTAATCTGTCGTGTATTTATATTATCATGCTTACCTCAAGAGTTTGTTTATTTTTTCACATTTGAAGTTTTAAAAGCATCTTTTAGAAACTTTTCTGTAGTTGATAATTCGAATCTAAAATAAGAAATGAGTTTTGGTATTTCATCTTGTGAAACTGTATCTCGAATGCATATGAACTTTTCTGTGAATAAATAATTTATAATTATTTCGTTGCTTTTATTGTGTATTACAAAAACACCATGCTGAGAATTTTTAAAAATAATTATTGGTGCTTTAGGATTTAGTTTGAGAATGGCCATTATTAGTGTCAATACATTGCTACAGTAATTATGCAAATTACATTGCAAAAATACATAATCTTTTGGCAACATCAAGCTCCAATGTTTCTGGACTGTGACTGCTGTGCTAAAAGGGAAGTGATATTTTACACTTTCCTTTCCGACACTTGAGCTAACAGTCGAGTACTAATTTTTTATCTTGTTTTTTATATTTTCCTATTTAAAAAATTTATTATCATTGTTTTTAAAGAAATTGATTAAAAATGGAGAACCCCTCCCTTTCCTAATGCAATAGTATTAAAACTTTTCATATTAAGTTATCTTCTTTTATTAATGTTTATGCTTTAAAAAGCTTCTGAAAATGTTTTAAAGAAATTAATTTTTTTCATTAATTAAATAAAGGAGTTTTTATTTTCACTATTGTTAGTTTTTTTAAAATTATATACTTGTATATTCTAATTACCAATCCTCATAGTAGCAGAAAAAAATAAATCAGACATAAGAAAATTTTGTTCTGAATGCTATTTTCTGTTGACACATGCAGAACTGTTGAAGAAAGTGAAAATCTTTATTTAAATAATGTATGTGTGATAGTAGTGTTTCAAACGAATGGAAATTCAATAGTCTTAGATTTGGTCTACTATGATTTGTGAAATAGATAAAATTGTAGTTGTCTTATTTATTTATAAAGATATTTGAAATCTACTTTTAAGTTTGAGTTTGGTTCTGTGGTGCAAAAGCCATAAATTTGGCCATGCTGCACAAAACTATGTAAAATTCCGTCAAGATAAAGGTGTGAAATTAATATATATGTTAACGGCAATGTATGAAATGCCGGCAATCTATAGAATACCTAGGCATTTTATAGAATGCTGGGTGTTTTTAGGCAAAGTATAAAATATGAGATTTATTATATACTTTTCCTAGGCATTGTATATAATACCTAGGCATTCTATAGAATGACAAATGCTATTTAGGCAAAGTATGAAAAAAAGTTCATAATAAGGCTATTATTTAAAAGGCGTGCATTCCTCAAAAATACAAATGTTATTTAGAAAAAATAATAAAAGAGTACCATTAAAAAATCTTATTCAAAATACGTAAAGCAAAATGAAAGTTTTCATATCAAAGTTTATGCCCTTCTTATTAAAGAAAACAAAATAAATTGTGAATCTACTTATTACATCAAGGAAGCAAATAATTTAATTTTCAATTGCACTTTATTGCTTATATAATCAAATTGGCGATTTATTTCATACTTTGCCGGTTTGTCATTTGGCATTCTATAGAATGCCTAGGAAATGTGTGAAATATAAATCGTTTCATACATTGCTGGCTAGTTTTAGGCATTATATACAATGCCTAGGCATTCTATAGAATGCCAGATTTCAAACTTTGCTGGTAACATATATAAAATCAATGAGAAAAAATTCAATAAAAAAGAGCACTGCTTAAATATGTGGATAAAAACCAATTGATTTCAAAAATGCAAAAAGGCTCACATGTGGAGTTTTGCCAAGTAAAATACACAAAGCAACAGAATTAGTTTTTTAAAAAAATCTACTTTTGAAACAGTTAAAATTTTTTTCACTGTTGTACACACTTTTGAAATTCTTTATGTTTTAACATTTAAATAGAAACAGTGCTCTGAACTTTAGTTGCATATTTGGAATAATTGGTTTAATTATTTAGGTTAATTAGGGACCCTGTTAGCATCATTATTCTTTTTTTTTGTATGTGTATCATTAGTGCCCCTATTTCTGAAGTGCTGTACCATGCAACTTTTTTTTTACCACTGGATTTTTCTCTACAGTGTGTGGAAGTTCTAATCACATTTGGTGGGACATATCACTCAAAATGCAAAAGGCTATATATCAAATTCCATTTGATCGAAATTCAATAGTTGGTATTGTTAGATAA
>BGPR01001707.1:86139-127934 GCA_013235015.1 Araneus ventricosus
AGAAACTATTGGGTGTGTCTAAGCTTAGGCATGCTCAGTAGTTAGGGGGAGTTTTACTTATGTTTGAAGTGTTTCTGTCTAGTCTTAGATTGTTCATGAATCTCTTTGTAGATGTCTAGTAAGACATGTTGCATTGGAACCTAATATTTTTTAATTATGCTTAAATAAAAGCTTGAGTTTTATTTTTAAATTCAGCTTATTTCATATTTGGGTTTCCACAAACATAAACCCAACAGCAGTGGCGTACCTACATAAAATGGCGCCCAAGGCAAATACCGAAACTGCCCCCCCCCTCCCTCTTCTTTTGAAATGCGACCGTTTTCTTTTTGGAAACTTTATGCCAGGGAATGAAAAGATTAAAAGTGCATATGAACTTAAAAAATAACATATAAAACATTTTTGAGTTGATAGGATTTACACATTACAATTTTTTTTAAAAATATCATTAAATTTTCACAGAAAATTTGGTGCATTCTAACTTTAATTCCTTAAATATGGATGAGATTTGAAAATGAAATTTTTTTGTAAGAGACTTTTGATATATTAGAAAAATATAAATAACAGGTGCATTCCATTTATCTCGTATTTGAAAAATAATATAAAATGTGTACAAATCTCTTAATCAATCGGGAATAAAACCCACATACATACGAATAAAAATGAAAAAATTATATGAATTACTTTTTGGCCCGCAGACAATACTGTCTCACGTTGAAGTAAATATTTTGCAAACATAGATTAAAATTTACAAAAACCTTACTGATAAATATATTTAATAATATTCATAATATAATTCATCACATAATTTCATACATATCTTTAAATATATTAATCAAAATTTACCACTAATAAAGTTTAATAATGTTTTATCTAGCACCTTATGACAAAGTTAAAATTCATTGCATGAAATTAGAGGATACACTATTGCAGGAAAAATGCTGATTTAAGCATGAATTAAAATTATAACTTGATTAATTTGTCTATGAAATGTAAAATTGCACTTCCTTATTATTTTCGTAGACATTATTTATGTGCATAAAAAAAATGATACATTATTTCTGAAAAATTTTAAAGGCTTTAGTGTATCCAAAAAGTTATAAATTAATGACTGCCATATTTACATAATTATTTTAGGCTGAGTATTGGTAGTTTTATTATTTGCTAGTCAAAGCAAATTTTAATGTGTTCGTTAACAGTAAAATTAATTGGTGAAAATAGTGTAACTCATCGAGGAGAGAAAACATTTCACATTACGGTAGGAATTGTATTTTTTCTTCTTAACTATTAAAGAAACCGCTTTCATTTATCTTGATTCGTCAATACGGACTGATAATTTTTACCACCAATTGCAAAACTTTATGCAGTCTTTTCTCTCTCTCTTATTATTTTTTTTTTTTTTTTTGGTTTGTTTGCATTTGGCAGTACAACAACATCTAGGTTTTTCAACATAAAACTTAAACACTATCGCATTTTTATCATACAAATTATCCAAATATTCAGTACTAAAAACAATGTAGAGATAGGGAATTTATATTTTTCAAAGTTTCTTGAATGCTTTTACATTAAGCAAAAAAAATGGAGGTATTTTTTCCGTTCTTCATTCTTTGCTGATTGAAAATAGGAATGACACCTTTGCGAACCATTTATCACCAACTTCCGAAGAAACTGATATCCATCCAGTCAGCATGAATCAGGCATACCATGAGAAACCATCAGAAACCTTGCAGTGAAAACTCATTTCTAACTATGTTCCCTTATCTACCACTCCACCGAGACACAAATTTGTGTCTCGGTGGGGTGGTAGTTCCAAACGAGCTTTTACTTTCATGTTTAGGGTCAGGAAATCTCTTAAACATAACGTCATTTGTTATTTTGTCGCAGCTTGAGGTTTCCTTGTTGTAAAAATGACTGTATCTTTAATATTTTCCCACACTTTGTTGAAACCATTTCAATTTTTAAGAATCTTGGGATTAAGAGCTACAAAAAGCCTACTTTTCTTTTAAATACAACCTCAATCGATTCCTTAATTTTGCACCCCCTGGTAACTGCGCCCAGGGCACGTGCCCTTCCTGCCCCACCCTAGTTACACCACTGCCAAACAGGTATCCTATCATATCGCCAACGGATGCCAAATCACCAATTGCCCAAACGCAAGACGGCTGCTAAGGTAGATAATGCAAATGAAGTGGTTTGAATAAAAGATTTATAGTTTGAACCTGAGAATTTATATATATATACATTTTTACTTTGGAATCTTCAATAGGTTATGTTTGCACTATTTACGAAATCTGATTTTTGAACTTTTTGAATAACGAAGCAATCACGGCCCTTAATGGTTCAAAAATTAGATTTCGTAAGTAGAGCACACAAAACCTATGAAGATTCCAAATTAAAAGAAAATTATGAATTCTCAGGTAAATGTGAAAATTTGTTTAAACTTAAGAGGATAATCTTGACCTTTATAGCCTTCTTGCTTTTTGGCTTTGGCAACTAATGGATTTCAACCAAATGGAATTTTTGATATATAACCTTTTCAACTTTGAGTGATATTATCTATCCAGTCCATGAGTCAAGGAAGTGTGGCATTTTTTGTTGGTCAAAGTGACCTTCGAGCAGCTGAGATAGATGTCAAACTTGCCTGCAATGTATGGGAGTAGGTTGCCTTTCTGGATTGCATTTAGGGAAAACTGATCCACATTAGTGTCCCACTTGAGTAATCATTGCTATGGAGCACATCATTCTACTAGTTTTTCAATAATAAAGGTTAAGAAAACAGTCCATAACCTTCACCTACTGTAGGCCACTTCCTACAGTATTTTTTTAACAACGATGCTTTAATACTAACTATGTGTTGTATTGTATTCATTAGGAAGAAGTGTATTTTCTTTAATGAAACAAGAACGTTCATATTCAACAATAACTTTTATTTAACATTTCCAATAACAAATTGCAGAGAAAAAGTTTCAAGACAAAAACATTTCCATGCTGCAGTCAGGCAAAAGCCTGAACTTGAGTATATGAACACCCACACACTTACATAAAGGAATGAACTGTAAATTCTCAGAGACATATCACAATGTATTTACATAAAATGTAAAACAAGGCAAATCTGTGACAAATATAACAGGTATATTTAAAACATAAGTGTTAAAAATCATGAATATTTTTCAAGAAATGCAAAATAGTATACGGCTAAGACAAATAAAAAAAAATAGTTAGGCAGTCCATAAACAAGATAATATTCATTTAGCCATTTAAAAATTAAGATCTTGCGAATTTTAGGATCTTTTAGCTTTAGTACCTGTAAATCTCAAACACAAACATGTTAGGAAATTTAGTGAAACAGATACTTAAAATGTGATAAAAAAAAAAACTTTAAGATAACTGAAAGATATAGATAATTCAAAACATATACCACTGCTTATGGATAAAATTTTAAAAATTAGTGCTATTGGTTTGGAAATTTAAGGCTTGGGGGGAAAATATAAATCACTGCCATAAGACTGTAAGTGACGACTAGAAAATCAAACAAAAAAAATGCTCTTTTTTTTTTTATTTAGAATGAGAAAGAGTGAGCGATCTAGGATTCTTGATATATAAATACCCCTTAGGTTGTGATCCAAATATTTTTCCAAAAAAAGAAAAGTTGCACTGAAAAAAGAACATCCAGATATAGTTTTAGTATGTAGCAAAAGTACAAAATAATTAACTGATCATTTAATCCAAACAAGTGCATTATTTCGAAAGTGCTCAAAAGTTGAAGTAATACGGCAAAAATGCCCAGTAAGATATTGAAACACTCAGCTGTTCACATATGTAAAATAAGAATATAATCTGATTTTATCAATCACTTTACTACATATCATTTATATTTCATACAAATTTTATTCATAGATGTCGATGAAATGCTTCACATTTATTTACTATGTTTATTAATTTTTTGTTTCTTATAAACATTCAATATGGATTCATTCAAAAATGTTTTGAATAAAGAAAATACATATAATATCAATGTATACAAATATGAGAAATGTTTTTGAAAGTTATTTTAAAGATTTATTAAAAGACTAACTTTCAAGTGGCAATATACATAATAAAAAATAATATATACCAAATATTAAATATAGGAACTCATAGTTTTTCTTCAAAACAATACATTTTCAATTTATAAAGATATCTGCATTTGTGAAGGGAAGATTTGATTGGTTTGTAAGAAAGTTTTTGATTCAGATTTGATACGCTTTATATTTAATTACACTTCAAAAGGGACTAGCAAGAGATGCAACAAAAATAATTTCAAATTATTTTTTTTTATATTCAAATAAAATATCTTATTATTTAAGAGATCACTTAAAATTCAAATACCCAGGAACTGCATACATTTTGAGATACATAAAAATCCCCCAAAAGTCAACTACTGTGTAGTATTTTCATGAAATTTTTAATTTGAACAAGCTAATGGAATTGTAAAAAACTCAATTTTATTCAAACCAAAATATAATCCGATTTTTTTTAAAATTTACTTCCAATATTTATTAATTAATCTACTTTTGAAGAAGTACAAATTTAGAAAATTCAAATACAAATCAGGCAATAATTAAATACTTTGCAAATCATATTCTGTCTTTCAAGATTAATGTTTTCATATAAGCTCTGGTAGGAGAGAGTAGGGGAAATCAGTTATATAGGATAAAACACAATATACGAGGGGAAAAAAATCACAGGTATTTTTTGAGCTTCATAGTGAGATCCTGCCATTAACAAGACTCTTAGTTAGAGTTGTCAATTTTTTCTAGACAATATGAGTAAATGAAGGATATTTTGAACATTCTTAACGTAATTAAATAGGAAAACACACAAGTGCTATGGCATGAGTCGGCCTTAAATATATCACTAGTGCTTGTAAAATGTTACAGGATTCACAAATATAGAACAACCAGGATACAATACATTGTCCAATTAAAATAAGACCATAAACAAATACTAATATTGAATTACATTAAGATAAGATATATTGGTTAAATCTTATTTGAATGAATACCTTTCTTTCACATTCATGATTATTACACTATAAATAGCACACAATAAAAATGAAGCACGCTTAATATAAGCTATTTGAAGTCCATTTCATATTTTTAAGCTATACACTTAAAACAGTTCTCTTTCGTGTGAAAGGCCATTTCCCAAACTAGCATCATCGATGTGCTAAAAAGTTAAAAATCCATAATGGCACATCTTTGTTGAGAGAGAAAGAGAATGTTCATTGACTTGAACATGCTAAACATTTTGATACTCTTCTTGGCACATTGCTTTTGATACAACCAATCGTCACACGCTTGACTCGTGTTTTCAAGATCCAGCTATATCAGAAGACGGCCCCTGGATATAATCTATATTTTCTGTAAGAATTGATAAATTAAAGTGGATGAGAATAGATGAACATATAAACATATATTTTTTATAACTTTTACAAGTCAGAGAACAGAAGATCAACTCAAAATTATTTTATTAAATAGCTACTTTAGTAGGACATCATTAAATACACTGATGCTAGTTTGTACTTAATACAGAAAAACTCTACCAGATAATTTTAAAAAGTTTGAAGTCAATTTGTATTTGTTAATATCATAAGCTTGCATATTAAGCTCATTAATGAATGGAATAATTTAGTTATTTGAAAACAGATTGGCTTTCTATCAAAGTTATCCGAATGGAACCATTGTCAGGAGTGATTTCAACTCTATTTTAAAACTATATAATAAAAATCCAGCAATTTCAAATAAGTCAAAATATAAATGTGATAAATACAATAAAATACACATACAGAGTGATTATAAAGTCACTATACATTTCTTGCATTAACAAATTTTATTTCACAAACCCTGCATTTACATTCCTGTTTTTAAAGTTTTCCATTGTTTACAACATTTTTGGTTGGTCCCCTCAGATTTTCCTAGAATTTTTACCTATGTAAGCGATTTCCCAAGATTTACACTTTCTCCTGGTGTCCTGGTATATCATTAGAAGGTCATTTTTTTTTAATTTTAAGATGATGCAAAAAGAATTTTTGTTTGATAATATAAGTAAACAAAATCCCTTTTTGGCAAGCTTGAAGGCAAAGGTAGATTCCTTTACGCTAATGTTACAGAAGTAATGAAATATTACATATTGATCAATACAGACATAGCCAATGACTTTATTCTTTCTACACATTGCAATATTTACGCTGTGATTCTGTTCAATGACATTTAATTTTTACTATATCAAGGTTTTATCATTCCATTTTTTATTCCAAAAGGTTATGCTAGATTTATTGGTCAGTAAATTGGCCAATTTTTTTTTTTTTTTTTGTATCCCAAAACACAATCATTCAACATGTAGGAATCATAAAGAAATAAATATCCCAGCAGCTCAAATATCCCCTAGATAACATTAAGCCAGCCTATCTGAAATAGTAGCAAGAAATTGACACTTGACACGAATGAAGAACGACTCTAGATTAGTTTATTTAATCTAGGCTACCATATAATTGTGCGAACATTACTTTGTCATATGGTAAAATCACATGACATGAAACATTTAAACATTACTAGAATGGGCTCATTTACAGAACTCCCTGGTTACAGAGATAATAGTCATTAAATTCTTAACACATAAGAGAATAAAAATTATTAAACATTGCGAGTTCCAAATTAAACACGTGTGTTTAAAGCATAGGATATCAATGCAGCTATTTTGAACAGGAAATTTAAATCTCCATCAACAGTTAAAAGCAAATACTCAGGCAGAAAACCCCAAAACAATTTTAAAGTTAATGAGATATTTTTCAATATAAAAAAGGATAAAGGGAACTCTTATATATCTATCTTTTTGGTTATTTTATATTAAATTTATTAAACAAATCTGGTGCAGCCATGTTTAGTTAAATATGAAATTAAATTAATCTGTTGAATTAACTAATTATCAAATTAACTATTAAAATTAACTGTTTGATTAATTAAAATTAACTATTTATATAAAATTAAATATTTAGTTAATTGTGACGATATCTTCACTAAAACCTTTTTATGGCTCATAGTATATGCCAGCAATCTTAATCTTGTAATGATCTAATAATTATCTTAATTTAAATAAAAGTTATTGTGTTTGTATGTATGCTTCACATCTCCCCCTAAACCACAGGACTGATTTCAACCAAACTTTGCACACTTTTTATTTAAGACAAGAGAAAGTTCCTCTTAACTTTTCAAAGCCCAAAAGTTCCTTACAATTTCTGTTAATTAAAAATTAAACAAGGCTTTTTTCCTCTATATCTTTGGAAATCATTATCTCACGAAACTATTTTTACACCTTATTATATTTTAAACAAAATTTTCATTTCAGTGACAAAAATTTCATTTCCATACAATTTGTTTCTCTCATTTTTATATTTTTTTCAAAATTAATTTTATACTGAATCCGTAACAATATTCTTTATTGTTGAAGAACAAGAATAATACGAATATATATGGTTGCCAGAATACATTCAGAGAATTCTGGACTAATGTAAAAGAAAATTTTAAAAGTAGACTATTAGACATTTATATCTTGACCTAATAATGATTGATTTATTTTCATTCTTTAAATTAATGAATAATATAATAAAATATTCATTGAAACCTTTCTTTCTTTTACTTTAGTAATTGTTAACGAAATTTGAAGAACCTATATAACAAATAATAATTTATGGAGAAAACAGCTGTTTTTAAAAATCATTTGTTTCAATTGATATTCACATTTTAATTAAAAACGTTTCGGATCAGAAAAGGAATTTGTGTATTATAATTTTTATACAATAGTAGTTTTTACATTAAAAATATTAGACATGAAAGCATTTTAATCTGGATCAAAGTTAAGTATATCAGCTTGTTTACCGTACAAAAAGTGAAAGTGAATGTGGCTGATGGGAGAACATAACTTCTAAGCAATTTTAGCTGACAAAAACTTTTAATATAAAAGTTATTCATTACGATTATGTGATAATTTCCCTAATTGAAAGTTTCTTTATATCTTCAATCGTAACAGAGCAATGGGGAAATGATAAATTGAGGGGCCTGGGGAATTGAATATCGCTTTTCAGCTCATAACTTCTAAGCAATTTAAGCTGACAAAAACTTTTAATATAAAAGTTATTCGTTCTTATAAGGTGATAATTCGCCTAATTGAATTCTTTATTCCTATCTTTAGTCGTAACAGAGCTATGGGGAAATGATGAAATGGGGGAGGGGATTGGAAGTGTCATTTTAGCTCATAACTTCTAAAAAATTGTAGCTAACAAAAAAGTTTCAATACAGAAATTGCTTATTATAAAGAGGCAATAATTCGCCTATTTTGAGTTTTCATTATATCTTCAATCGTAAAGGAATTACGGAAAAATGAAATTTTCAGTCCCCCACCATTTCCACCCCTTTTAGCTGTTTAGCCCAACTACAAACTCGGTCGATATTTTCACCGAACTTACAACATATCCCTCGCCGGTTAAAATCTAATCAAAATTACTCTAGTTATCGTGTTCACAAGATAACATGGGCAAAAGCATTATATATATATGTTTCTACTAATAATAAGGAAAAGAACATTTCATCCTCTATTCTCATAAGGATTAGAGCTACAGGAATGAAAGTGGGTGGAAGACACTGCAAATGATGAGAGCTTTCCAACAAGGGGTAACATGCATAGCTTAAAACGTACTTTAAGTTAGGGGGAGAGGAGGGGAAGGGTGGGAAAATCACTTTTCAGCTCGTAACTTCTAAGCAATTGCAGCTATCGAAAAAGTTTAAATGCAAAAATTGTTCGTTATGATAAGGCAATAATTCGCCTAATTTGAATTTTCTTTCTATTTTCAACTGTAATGGAATTATGGGAAAAATGAAAATTTCCACCCCCTTTGAGCTGGATAGCCCATCTACGAACTCGACCGAGATTTTAACTATCCTCACAACATATCCCATGTTGGTTAAATTTAGATCAAAATTACTCCAGTTATCATGTTCACAAGATAACATGGGAAAAAGTGTTATATATATATATAAACTTTTTAACGAAGGGTGGTTTTGGGTTCTAGGGGTCATGATCGATGAAGATCTGCAGAAATTTTCCGAAAGTTGCGTCATGAGAACCATTGCAATAGGTAGACTTCCTAAAAGGAATCTACCTAAAAATGCTAAATTTTGCTTAATTACAATTTTAAGCAAAATCTTTTCAACAAAAATCTCCTGCACATTACTACCCTTTAAAGTATACTGGTGCCAAATTTTGTAGCTCTAAGTTCAACAGTCAGCCATTTAGAGCTCCAACAGACACCAGACACATCCACACATTCACTTTTATTATAAGTGGAGATACTTACAAAAGATGAGGCAAATAGCTGGCTATTTATAATTAGTTTTATGCACAGATCATACTTCTAATGCTTATATAACGAATGAAAAAGTTTCTTAGTAAGTATCTTCATACAACACACATTTTAATTCAAACTGTAAGAGAAAAGAGCAGTCAAAATTTATAATATTTCTTTTCAAATTTCTATTGCGGTACTTTGCTTGAATTTACACAAGGTGTAAAATACATATTGATAAAACCAAATTAACTTAAAATACAAATAAAATGAAATCCCAATGACTGACCAAGGAACTTACTTAAAACAGTATCTGTTATCAACTTCAGATGGTCAGTTGAATTTCTATTAGGCATTGTTCTGGGACAAATTTGTATTTCATAGTCTGGACCATATTTCATCAAGTACTATAAATAAATCAAAATTAATTACAACAAGTATTACACACAAGTAAAAAATAATTTCATTGCAATGTGAAGCAGATGCAAGCAATGAAATTTCAGAGACTATAAGTATTGATAACATTGACAAGTGTTCAGTTCAACAGATGTAATTAAACTGCTAGTTATACAAATATACTATTCATATAAAAGTTTGTTTCCAAATTATAATAAAAATTATGAAACATAAAAAATATAAAAATCCCCCCCCCCCAAGAAATACACATTCAATTCTAATCACAATAATGCAATTTAAATTCTAACTGAATTGAAACCTAAAATAAAAATTGTAATGATAAATAGAGAAATAATTTGTTTGAAAAATATATAAATAAAAAATGCACTTATGAGGTATCAAACAAAACAAATAATGAAAATAAAATATATTTAAAAAACTAACCATCACTATATTTCAGAGAAAAAAAATTATGTCTGAAAGAATTATCTTTCTAATTTAATTTATTGCAATGGAATCTAATCGCTCGCATCCTAAATAAAACACTCTCACTGAATGTAATTCCGGGTCCATTCTCATGTGCTGAACCTGTATTAAAGAATTCTAAAATTCAAATTAGTTTTTAAAAAAATAAAGCAAGTTAAATTTTAAATATTAATTCATAAAAACTTTCAGGTAAAAAAGTTTTCAAAATAATTTTTTTTTCCCCCCATATTTCCCTTCGACTGGATAAAGAAACCTCAACAATATGAAGTATATACATGGAACTTTAAAAAGTGTTACTAATTTAGATTTTCTTCAGTTACAAAAACAAAACTGAAGAAAAAAATCATTGAATTATAATTATTTGAAAGCATTTTAAATGCCAAATGCACAGATAATTTTCTCACCTTATGATCTGGAATGTCCGACTCCACTGTCTTATCAAGAAGTATTGAAAGAAGATACGTCCAACATCTTGCAGTATTCACAGCATTATAACCACCTGATAACAGCACAGAAGCAAATTCAGTTTTATTCAGAATTATGTAACATTTTTTTTTTTTTTACAATAATTCATATTTCTGAAAAGACACTATTTTTAAAGAGTAGATGGAAGCTCAAACTTACTAGAACAGGCTTTAAAAACAAAAAATTATAATTGCGATATCTGACTTTAATAAAAACAGTTCTTTGTGTACTAAAAATTTTCCACATGAATACTTACATAACGTGCGCTTGTCAAATTATATTTCAATAAAAATTATCAGTAGTTAAAATAATTTCGGAGCAAAATGTAACACTTAATGATTATGTAGAACTTAAAGAAGAAATTTAATGAACAAGGACTTTTCAGATTCGTTTAAAAGCATTTATATATTTAGGGATACTTTAAGAGAATAGCTTAAGCCATCTTCCACAGTCAGTTAAGATGAAACAAATTTAGCACACTCTCTTACGTGTTGAGTGTTTATCTAGAAGAATTTCGAATAAATATCACATCAAATCATAATTCACAGCAAAGGGAATCAAATTTATATTTAAAAACATTTAATATATGGTTTCATAAAATAAGTTACTGAATTAAGAAGGAGAGAGCGACAGTGAAGCATTTGTAATGTATTCTTTCATTCGTAAAAATAACTTTTTCAACCTTTTTATTACTTCAGTGGCACAAAACATTTTAATACTCTAAAAGTATACCAGATGTCAGGTAAATACTGAATTATTTAAACTATAGTCAGTGACAACTCTAGCTGACAGCACATGCATGCTACAGAGGACTAGATCACCAATGAATGATATTATTATGCATCTCCATATAGAAAGTATAAAAAGAACTGTATAAAATAAATACTGAATATAAGGGAGAGGTACTAAATTTGGACATTTTTTGATGCACAGTAATTGAGAAGTAATTTTAATGAAAAACAAGTAGCAGATTTTTGGTAGTTTATTTATTTTCAGAATTGTGTAATTAACTTTTTACAAAGTACATTTTAAATTAGGGGGGAGGGGGAATGTGGTTTTGGTTCAATCAAGGAAACCGGTTGCCTAGGTTGTACCACCAATTTCTTAAAGCACAATTGTAACAAAAATATTTTTGAACCTCAAATTCCCACCAACACACAATGCATGTCATTTTATGAACTGTATCACTTCCTCTCTTCACTCTTTTTCCTCACAAATGATATGCATCCAAACTTTTGATACAGCATTTGATGGCTTTAGTGTTCTTTTATTGTTTTTTTTTTTTGCTTTGACTTGTTTCGATTCCAATTTATGAGGACTACTGGCATTGATAAACTACTTCCTGAGCTTTTCCTGTAGTTTATGAAAATAACCCCACTGATTTAAATGGTCCAATTTAGGCAACCCTTTGTGGTCTAGACAACTTTTGGACAACAAAAAAAATTGCCTTACCCTTAATTTTAAACTATTTTCATAAAACAACTATAATGAATTGTAGTTAAAGAAATCTCCTACCTGAGGATAAAATAAAATATTTTTCTACGTAAGGGCTTTTTGGCTTTTGTAAAAATAATTGATTGCTGTTGCCTAAATCTAAACACCTGTTCTCTAACTGTAACCATGTACAGGGCGCATAGTAATAAATTGCTGCAAAAATTAAGCACTTTTAAGTACTTTTTAAGCACCTTAGCCAAAAAAATTAAGCACCTTTGTACAGCTTGCATGCATAGACTCGCATATTTCCTAAGCATAGGATGATTTCTGCTTTATAATAATCCATAACTTTCATTGAAAAATTTAATATATATATATATATATATATATATTTTTAATTTTATATATGCATTTTTTTTAATTTTAATATTTATTTCTGTATTCGCACAACGTCTTCTATTGTAAAATACAGGATATCTTTTTGATTTGACAAAAAATCAAAATGATAATGCAAATTCTCATTACCAAAAATTAAGTCAACCTTTATAAGATTAACAACAAAAATCTGTGACCTTTTTCAACATGTATTAAAATTAACAAATTGCCAATTAATTTGCCCCTTTGGGATAAATCGTTCCAATATTTCAATACACGGCAGTACCCATCGTTAAAGAAAAAGGTAGCGGAAAAAAGGTCATTAATAGCCCAGTCAATGAAGGGTTTAAAAAAAACATTGAATCATATAGTTTCGAAAATTGGTACACATGTTCGTGAGGGGCTCCTGATGAACATACTAAAAGTCTCTGGTCCTGAGTTGCCATCTTGGATTTCAACCCCTTTATTAATTTTAGTTTTTCTTGAATATAACAAAAATATTTAATTTTCAAATCACACGTAATGCAACAAAATAAAGGAAGTAAAATTCCCTAGAAAAGCATGCTTTTATTTTTGTTCTAGCTTTAATAGTTTCTGGCTTCAAATCTTGCTACCATCTTGGATTCCATCCCCTTTTTTTAGTTTTTCTTAAATATCTCAGAAACTAATAAAACTAGAAAAAAAATAAACACATGTATTTGTAGGTAATTTTACGATCATTAATTCGTTATATTGCATGTAACTGAAAATTGAATAGTTTTCGAAATATTCAAGAAACATTTAAAAAGAGGGATGAAATCCAAGATGGCCTCAAATTTTGAGACCCATTATCTCAGAAATTAATAAAGCTAGAAGAAAAATAAAAGCATGTATTTGTAAGGAATTTTACACTCTTTAATTTGTTAAATCAATTGTAATTTGAAAACAGAATAGTTTTCGAGATACTCAAGAAAAACTAAAAAAGGGGGATGAAACCGAAGATGGCAGCGCGATCCCCCCCAGGACCAGGTGCTTTTATTAAAAAAAAAAAAAAAAGCCTCTTGCAAACATGTGCACCAATTTTCAAAACTATATTATTTAATGTTTTTTCACCACCATTTTGTGCCTCTGTTGACTGGACTATAAGTGTTATCTTAACATGTGTTGGCACCTCTGGATCTATCTCACCCTGGATTCCTTCCCTGAATTCTTCCCTTTCGTCGGTTTTCTTTTTGGATGCATCCGGTAAATAAAGCTTTATGACTATGCTTTCAATTTATCATATTCAATGTCTGGGGAAACCAAAAAAAAAAAAAAAAAAAAAAAAATTTTTTTTTCTATTACACAAAAAAAAAAAGAATTTTTAAAGGACGTTTTTTTTTTCAAAATTAAGCATTTTTAAGGTGTTTAAAAATGGTTTTCAAAGGTAAGAACTTTTTAAGCACTTTTCATGATGCTACGCACCCTGATGTAGTGCTTTCTCTTAAAAAATGATTCCATACACCCTCTTTGCATTGTTACAACATAATCTGCCTATTTTATGGACCAGATATTTAATAGAATTGAAGTACAATACCAGTCCAGTCTAGGCACTGGTCCAGATTTTTCACCTCTCCCCTATACATCACTGGTGTTTAAAACAGAATTTCATTTAAATATATACTTTGAAGAGTCCCTAAGGTTAGCCAAACAGGTGTATGCCTGGGGATTAGTGAGGCTCAGCTAGAAACTGTTAAAAGAATATGAAATCTATTCAAATTTATTTCCTGTATTCCCAAACCCAAAAAAAGTTAGAGAGAGAAGAAATAATAATAAATGCATAAAAAAAAATCATTGCTAAGTTATTATATAACAACATATTTCAACATGGAAAATTATGCATCGTATATTTAATCATTTGGAATATTCCAACTGCAAATATCATAAAATCCATTCACTTTCATCTTTTTACAAGAATCTTTATTTGCTTAGTGTAAATATAATAAATAATTTTCCCTAATACAAAAGATAATCCATACATTGATAACCTGATTTGTCTTCTTCATAGAGCAATAACACTCGCCTAACAATAAAATTTTTCATATTTACTAGGGCCTCCCCCCACTATATATTTGTGCTCAGGGCATAAAAATTCAAAGGGTGCACTAACAGTAGGATTATATGCACGACTATTTAACAGAATTTAATGATACATCGAGTAGCTTTCACCATATTGTCAAGTTGAGTTGTCACTGAATACAGCTAAATATAAAAATGAGATGGCCACACTATGATCTGTCAACCTACTTTAGGTATCAACTGTATCAAATTGCTTATTTCAGAGTGCTAAGCTAATGACTTTGAATTTCCTTTGCTTATTCTAATAAAGTGAACATTTCCAAAATACCATACCTCCTCCAAGAGCCAGCAGTGGAATATTCCAAGATTTAAGTAACTTGATGCACTCCGCTGGAGCTTTCAGTGTCAGGTTAAAAGCTGCAAATGGATCTCCAGCTAGAGTGTCTGCTCCACATTGACAAACAACAATATCTGGTTGGAATTTCTTCTGTGTTTTTGACAAGAGACTAAAAAAAGCAAATTAAAAATAATCATTGTTTCTTTTTCATTCAACTAGAAATCAAATTAAAAAAAAAAAAAAGAGATTATTATTCAGGAAAACGATTTTCAGAAATAATCACTTTATATAATGCTGATGTTGGAAAACTAGTCATAAATGGAAATCATAGAGAGAACTAATTAAAAAAATAAAATGCCAGAAGGTAATTTATTTATATCCATTACCTGTATACTAAGAACAAAAATAAAGTGATCCTCTCGTAAGTGAAAAGTATTTTTAAGAATTTCAGTAACAAAATGTTTTGTTATCAGCAAAGCAAATAGAATTTCATTCCATTATGAAACATCCACTAAATGAAGAGAAATATTATCTACTTGCTCTTAGTATTGGACTTTTGTGTTAAACAACAATATTAATAAAGAACAATCTGTTCTTTATTAACATTGTTCTTATAGTAGTTTTACATACAATATTCAAATTAAAATTCAAGAATGTTTTTAAAATACTTCAAACATAAATTTTTGTAACACAAAGTATACATTGCTGCTCAAAGAAAGAATAGCGAATACACAAAATGAATTTCTTCAGAAAGACAATAAAACTTACGGAATTATCAACTCTATGTATTGAGAGTCTTGAATGCCATCATAGAGAGGTACATTGATAGTATAATGTTTTCCTTTACCATAGCCAATGTCATTTAAAAGTCCTGTACCTAATATAACAAAATGAAATGCATTAATAAGACTTTTAAAATAAGAGGGTTCAGAGTTAAAGTGGACCAAGTTCATGTTTTGCCCATTTTGCACTCAGTGGCAACAAATCGGGGCAGTGGCCCCTCACTTTTTGCGGGAAAACTTTAATTTTTATTTCATTTTAACTGCTTAAACTTAGAAATCACAAAAAAATCTATAGTGTTCAAGCTAGATAATTTTGCAACTAAATATTTAAATTTTGTTGTCTACTGCCCCCCTTACTGCCAGCTTTTTTTAGGTGTCTAAATCCAGGCTAACCCATTCGTCATTACTGATTGCACTAACATTGCCATGGTAATATAGAAATGTTATATTTTCTGCATAATAATGATCGAAGTCCAAAATTCAATCTGCATCTGCCACGCACCAAGAACAGTTATAAGTCCACTGTTATTTTGAATGCAGCTAATCAACTTTGAGGTCCGTTTTCTCAGAAATGAATCTCACAGACTTGGTCCACTTTAACCCTCCAATTAACAAATTATATATTTAATACAGGGTTCAAAAATACGCAAATAATTATAAGAATACAACAAAACGAAATAGTTCACAATATATTTTGCTATGTTTTAAGATGTTTTTTTTGTGTGTGAAGACAGTTTAAATTCCCATTATATATCATAAGACTGACTACTAATAAACATTAAAATTCATTGAATGAGATATCCTTTTCTTTTATATACAAATTCATTACTTAAATATAATTCACAATATCAGAAACAACAATTATAACATTCAATACTGGACTTTGCTTGCAATTCTATTTAATATTTTAAAACTAGATATTACTGCTTATGAACATTAGTTCACAAAATTAAAAAAAAAAAAGTAACAATTCAAATTCAGAACTGCAAGAGGTATGGGGGTATGTTTCTGGATTTTCTTCAAGTGGTGGCATAACAGTCAAATAACATCAGAGTTCTTTTACAACTATTAACCATTAATTACTGATAAATAAAAATTATACAAATGAGTCAAATTAAACATATAAATTATAAATATTAACATTTTTATACGCTGGATATTATCTGTAAATTGCATGGTGTGTCATGCATGATGCAAAAATCTTTCAAAATGTCTCCAGGGTAGACCACACTACCAAATTTGGCAAGTAATTACTTCTGGGGTATCAATGGTTTATTAAAGAATGTTATTAGTTCTTCATAGGTACTTTTCTGTTAATGGAACCCAAGACAAAAACAGTCAAATAATAGCGACATATCACCAAATCTTAGCAATTCCCGATGACTGTTGTTCCATTAGTGGAAAAGTACCTCTTCATGTAATACATATTACTAACATTATATAATACAGGCATTTTTAAGACATCCTGAATAAATTTATTTCAATCAATGACATACAATACAAATAATATTACACAAGGAAAGACTCAAATACATGCTTACCAGGATAAAATCCTATCTCATTTTTATGCACTGAAAAACACAAAACTCGAGAAGTATGAGCAAATGCTTCTTCTACACCTGTTTAATAAAAAAACATGCAGGGTTTTATTTTTAAAGAATAAAATGATTACAATTACAAAATATTGCCAACACTTCTGAAATTAAAAATTAAATTTACCACAGTTTTTGTATGTGTCTCTCTCAATTTTCAAAATAGTTGTATTAGAGAAAGCAGAAATTATGGCACTTTTCCATTAGCTTGACATAATATGTAGGTGAGCATCATAAAAGTGCAAAAATGCCTTTTTTTCTCTCTCTCTCTCTCTCTCTCTTTCTTCTACAGTAGGTACTTGTGTGTACCAAATACAGAAATCCTACCCCACAAATTGCAGCTTTAGAGGCATTATATTGCTTTTTTCAACAAATTTGAAATGCAGTTTTAAATGCTGCCATGCTAACAGGGAAAAAATATCATATTTGGTGTGTTTTGACTGCTGTCAAGCTAATGGAAGAGGGCTGAAACACATATTTGAAATAATGGAATATATAAAATCAAAAACTCACTTTGATTAGTGTGCAAAAAAGTTATTTTAATTATTTTTACTGTAATTCATTATTAGAAACATTATGAAATTTTGAAATCAATTCTTTTTCTCAAATCCACTATTAGATGGCGCCACGAGTACAGATTAAAAATTTGAAAACTATCCCTTTTGAAAGGGAGTATAAAATTGATTACAAAATCCCATCTTTAAAAATGAGAAACAAATCAAGTAAAAAAGTGTACAGCAATCAAATTAACTTCATCTTTATTAAAATATTATAAAATAGGGAAATGGAAAACTTACCATCCCCATGGTGAAGATCTAAATCCACATACAGAACACGTTTGTATTTTTTGAGTAGATGCAATATACCAAGAACAATGTCATTGACATAACAAAAGCCATCAGCTTGATCCCTAAGAAAATAAACAACTGGTTAATAAAATAACTCAAAAATAAATTTAATTTGTTTCAGTTAGACTAAGGACTTCTCTCCCCTGCCAAAGCTACACACGATATGTTTAGGGGAAGACTTCACAATTTGAAATTGTGGACAGATCACAAAGATAACACCTGAGCCAGAAGCATACTCTTCAAATGTTTCAGTACACAAGTGTAAGGATATATGACTCTGATGGATATAACATGCAATGAGTATATGGCAGGTAAATGGTGGAATTAGGTCTTGAATCCATGTCCATCTGATCCCAAAGCCAAACCACCAAAAAATAAAATAAAGAATCCAAGTTCAAAAAATAAAATAAAGAATCGAAGTTCAAAAAATAAAATAAAGAATCCAAGTTCAAAACATAAAATAAAGAATCCAAATTCAAACATGGGGTAGGAGAATATTTGAATTCCATGGGTAGAGATCAAAGAAATTATTACAAAACGTTTACACATACCAAAAAGCAAATTAAATAAGGGACATACTTAAATAATGTTTTTGTTGACTAATTCCACTGGGAATAGCATAACTAAGGCAGTTCATGTGCCAAGGATTCATGATAAAGGGGAAGAATCACTGAAGCTTCTGCTAGTCAGTGATCAACAAAGTGATCTTGGACCATCTAGACATCATCCAAGGCCAGCAAGAGATGAGCCAATCCCCGGGGTAAAGTACTGGCATGCAGTCCCCCCATAGAAACAAATACCTACAAATGATAAATAAATAAGACTCATTGATCAATAACCATATGACACAGACACTTGTCTTTATGTCTTTCATGCAGCTCTCCCCTTGAGACAGTGGTGGCTCGTCAGCTCAGAAACAAGCAGTGCTTCAAAAGTTGTATAGACCTAAGTTGTAGTTAATTTTGTGCTGATTATTTTGGTATATAATGATGATATACTAAAAATTGATAGTTTTTCAGTTATAAGCAAAAAACTGGGGAAAAATTTTGGCTACAACTAAAATTCCAACAAAAATTATTGGTGGCAAACCTCAGATTCGTAATCAGCGCCCAAAGAAACATAAAGAAGCAAAAAATTACAACTCCTCCTCCTCCAGAATTAGATTGAAAAACACTAATTAACGACTGAACTACTGAGAAAAAGCGAAAAAAAAAGCCAAATGAGGGAGTCGCGAAAGCGAGAGCTGGGAAAAATGCAGCTCAAATTAATGCAATTTCAAGCGGAGAAAGGATTGCTTTTCTCCCGCTTAGTGTTGCTTATTGCATTAATTTCGTATCTTCAGGAGGGGCAAAATTTTCTGCAGCACTGGTCTGTCTCTCTTTTAATTCTTCATTGATTTTCCGTCTTCCTTTTACGTTTTTTTTTTAATACTTTTTTGCCATTTTCGTTGATCACTGAATTCTCAAAGTGGAAAAGTAGGCCAACTAGAATAAAAACAAAAAATACAATATTTTAAAATAATTTCAAGGGGGGGACTGTAGCTCTTATGGATGAGCCGCCACTGCCTTCAGAATTATGACTGTGGTTACTAATCAGTGGACTGGATTGTCTGTTTACTGGCTGCCTGGTCATGTCACATATTATTATAAAAATCTTGACTTCCAGACACTTTCTATAATTTAGTTTAATATAATGAACATATGAGAGTTTTGGTTTGGTTTGTAGGTTTTTATGGCAAAAGGGCCATACCTGGCTATACTGCACCAAACGCTTGTTAATTACGAATCGCTCATGGAAAATGAGCGAGTTTTATATTCAGAGAAAACAAAGTAAAAATATAGTTCAAGTCATGCCAGGACCCATTTACAATAAATATAAATAAAAAACTCTTGAAAATAGGGAAAAAATATTTTTCTTTATCACAGGCTGACAGGGCCCTGGGGAATTTCCCCTTTTTGCTACACTCTCGAAGCAGACCTGGTATCACCCGAGATAGATTTAGTTTAATTATATTAATATCCATTCTGAAGCAACTCGAGGACTAATTTGGGACAGATCTCGTAATTTTGAACCATAGTCAGATGATGAAGACGACACTTGAGGTGGCTCACCCTCTCCTGACTTCCACACCACATCAGTAGGATGATGCTACTACTGAGCGCAAGGCTAAAGTCCAAGACCTCACCACAAGGCCACTTGAGGCAGAAGTTGGATTTTAGCTCCTGGGGGTTAGGCTGCCTTCATGGAGGACATTCAGGAGGAACTGACCCACATTTGTGTTTCACTTGGAAGAAAACCTCCAACAGCCAGCCAGAATGCAGTGAAGAATAAGTTGCTAAAGTGGATATTGGTCTACCTGTTTTTAAATAATGCTAGTTAATAGATAGCCTGAGGAGAACTGCATAGAACTCGTAACCTTCCGACTAAGTTCCTCGTCCTTGTGATGTCTTAACCCACTGGTGGTTTCTTAAATATACTGAAATGGAACAAACAAATGAAAAACTAGATAAAAAGCATAATTTTAACTTCCGATCAAATATTTTATTTTTAGCATTTTTCTAAGCATTATAATGAAAGGTACTTTGAAAAGTAGCCAATACTTGTCAAGTTCTGAAAAAGTAATGCAAATTACTAACCTAAAAACTCATTTCTCAAAACAAGAAATAAGGAATTACTTTTTGGCATGATGCCAGCCTCCTCCCCAATTTACAGCAATTTGATATTCTCCACTAAGCAATGCCTTTGCAGCTGTCACTGTAGCTCCACCAATCATTGAGGCAGCATCAAATATTTGAGGTATAAAGGGACAGTCGTAACCTATAAATAATATAAATGTGAGACAAACCCAAAATTCATTCAATTCAAAAGTGATAAAATATTTAGTATTTTTCCATAAACTCAGCAGTTCATTTTGAAGCACAAATCTTGGTGGAAAATGTCACTTTGACAGATGCCCAAATTTTCATTATACAGCAAACATTATGCTTCAAAATTGGTAAAAATAAATATAACAAAAAACACATTTTTTGGATAGTGAGGTTGACATAATTGGGAAATAAGGTTGGGTTGGGCTACAAAAAAGAACAAAAAGAAAATAATAATAATATTGCATTGCATTATTCTTATTAACAAAAGAATAGACAATTACAGTCTTATAAGAAAAATTGAACCCAAAGCATTACCTTGTAGTATCATAATTCTAATATAAGACTTTTTTTCTTTAAAATTTTATTCTTATAATAAATTGCCTTTAAGAATAATTTGAAGCTACACATAAAAAATGTACATATATTAAATTACTTTTCAAGAATGATCTATTTTTAGGACATTTTTGAAAAAGTAACATACAAGTTAATCATGTAAGTTAATTTCAACAATTTACTGAAATCCAATTTTGAATATATTCAAATAAAATTACAAAGACAGATTTATGAGATAAATAATAAGTTCAAGAGTAAAATATATGCACACGGGACCCAATTTCCCATAGGGCCAGCTTAGGCCATGGCCTAGGGTGCAACAACTGGAAGGTGCAAATATAAAAGAAATTACAATAAAATATTTACAAATATCTGTATTATTTTGAAAAGACCATGTAGCAAACTGTTTTTTGAGTGCATCCATACATATTAAATAAACTAGTGGCACATTTATGTTACCTCTCTACAGTTGCGGTGAATGCACTGGGGGGCTCAGAATTAAGTAATTTGGCCTAGGGCGTAGAAATTACGGCCCTGTATTCAAAAACATTTCAAAACATCCGAACACGTACATCCTCTTGGAGTGGATTTCACTGCGGGGGGATTAAATCAATTACAAATCATCCACTCTGCATTTACTCTGCTAGTTTTCTACAATGTATGAACGTAAACAATGAATGTTTTATTTTATTTATCCGAACACGTTCGAAAGTCGATTTTCGACCAAAATTCCATTTTTTTAATTTTTGATGTTTTCGATAGATCAGTCATTTACCTTTCTAAAACATATTTACTTTTGTCGGTACGTTAATTAGAAGATGAGATATTAATTGTTTTATAACAAACCGAAAACCGGAAGTGGGCGTTTAATTAGCCGAAAGTTGTCATTTAAAGGGACAGAAACCTGTCAAAAATTCTTTTAAACTCCTTTTTTGTAAGCTAATATGATGTCAGTATATTTTTAGGAATTTTTTTTAAAGTTTAGATACATAATTTGAGCGCGTGGAAAAACTAAAACTTTATTTTTCTCAAAATTAGATTTTATGCATATTTTTCAAACTTCAAACATGATAACTCAGGATATTATCATTCGATTGTTCTGAAATTTTGTGAACACTTTCTTCAAATTTTTCTCTAGTGAATGTACTAGAATAATGTATATTGTAACAATATTTTTTTAAATTATGGTCTTTTATTTGAAAAATGACATAGAAAATTTGCTGAAAATCTTATAATGATTGTTCGATTAGCTCTAAAATTTTTTTTTATCCAAAGAATGTTAAGATTCTAGTACAAGCACTAGTCCATAGTATGTAGTTTATTTTAGTATTAGTTTTATTTGAATTATTACAAAAGTTTGACCTGTAGTATGTTTGAAGTTTTGGGAAATTTCCTCTAAAAAGCAGCAGAAATTCAAGAATTTTGTAAATTTATAATAATTTATACTCAAAAATCATACGCTAATATTAATCTTCATTAAATTCGAATCTAAAAAACATATTTTGGTGTTTCTATTTCACAATTTAAGAAAAAAGTGCTCCGAACGTGTAGCGTAGGAATTACGGCCCTGTATTCAAAAACATTTCTTTAATGAATGATTATTAGTAAAGTGCACAAACTAAAGCTATGATTTTTTTTAACAATTGCAACAACTGTTCATTTTATTTGGAGGGAAAAATATGAATGTTACAAGTTCATAAATATTCAGATAGATCAGATGCTTTATCTAATATTGGGTAAAAAGTTTAAGATTATAAGCGCCTAGTATAATGGATATGTAATGTGAAACATTCCACGATGCAACTTTCCAGCTATTATTATACATAAATGTTACAAGGTCTATCATGTAAAAGATATTTAGTTTCTATATTTGGATTATATGAGGGCATGTCTAATAAGGTTATGTCAGTCTTATTTTTGATAGCACAGTACACCAAGTGGCGGTTCATCCATTAGGGCTGCAGCATTCCCCGAAATTTTTTTAAACTTGTATTTTCGTTTTTAATCTTTATTCGTTTACTTCTTCACTCTCAGAGTTCCATGACTTATGAAAATGCAAAAAAATAATAAAAAATTGAAACGAAGACAGAAAATGAATCAACAAGTAAGAGAGAAGCAGGCCTGAGCTGCGAAGCACTCTGCTCCCCACCAAAAAAAAAAAATACGTTGACTACACAGAAAAATCTGGGAAGAAAAAGCAACCCTTTCTCCCTTTAACTTACTAGGATGACTTGGGAAATTCAATTCGGGATGAAACTTGGCACATTAGTAGCATACCATTTGGTTGTTCACCCATTAATCTAAAAAAGTGCAATGGCCAGCCAATTCGGAGGAAATAGTCCTCAAACTTTGGGCACAACTTATATACTAGTAACTCTTCACAAGCAATCAGTGCTCAGATAGCTTAGATGTCAGTGCGCTCAACTACCATTTGCTAGGTCCGTAGTTCGGTCCTGGTTGCCATTTTTTTTTATTTTTTTCCAAAATTATTTCAAATTAAATTAAAAATTTAAAAAATATTTTAAATTAAAATGTTAATTATTTTTATGCAGAAAATAACTTTATTTATATGATGCTTGAATTAAAGATAAAATAATAAAAATAATAATATATAAACAGTAAAATAATTATAAATACATCTTTAATGATGATAAATATTAACTATAATAAAAATTATCATTTTAAATTCATTGAAAGTTTTAAATTATTGGGTTTTTATGTTCTCAAATTCTTCGCTCTTATTTTATCTTGGAAACAGTAGAGAGCAGATGTGAATACATTGAATACGTATTCAGATGGTCCAATATTTTAATGACAGAATAAAACTGGCAGAGAGCAGCTGTTAATCTATTAAATGCGTAGGCAGATGGTCCGAAATTTCAATAATGAAAAGGGACCAATGGGTAAATGTCTTTACTCATTATTGTATGAAATTCACAGAATGAATTTATAAAATTTATGAGTGATGAAGCCTAAAAAATATCTTTCATGTTGTGGGTAATTGTAGTTATGATTTATATTCATCATTATTTTAGAACTTATAAAGTAAATTTACCAATAATTCAAGTATCATATGAATAAACAGTAATTTTATGTATAAAAAAATTAATATTTTAATTCAAAATAATTAAAAGTTTTTCATTTAATTTGTAATAATTTTGAAAAACTTAAAAAAAAAAAAATTCTCAATCTTTCTAATGAAAGAGAGATCATTTGTAATGTGAACGAAGTTTGTATTCCTACAGATCTAAAGGACCATTGCTCTTGTGAACAATAGTCATTTATCAATTGTGCAAGGTGTCAAAATATTTTTGATTTCCAGTGTTTTTATGATAATTATTATTCTGGTTTTTGTATATAATTTAATGTAGAAATATACAGTTACTACTACAAAATGAAAAATAAAATAAAAATTAATTAATAAATGTAAAATAAACTTCTAAAATTGAATTAATAATTTTGAAAAAAATAAAAAAACAGCAGCCAGGAGCAAACTGCGGACCTAGCGAATAATAGGCGAGCACACTGACATCTAAGCTATATGAGCACTGATTTACTATACTAGCTAGTGGTATATAAGTTGTGCCCAAAGTTTGAGTGCCATTTCCTCCGAATTGGCTGCCCATTGCGCTTTTTTAGATTAATGGGTGAACACCCTAATAGTTATGCTACTAATATGCCAAGTTTCATCCCAAATTGAATTTCCCAAGTCGTGCCCTCTCCTTGTTAGACGGGCTATAGGCTGCCTGGCAAGCAGCTCTGGCTGGCATGGAGCCAACTGAAAGAGAACAAGATGCTCTTTTTAATTTTTCTTTTTTTCCTCATGCCCACACGAAGTGGCAATATCATTGGCTGTTTATGGGTTTCGGTTTATGTCGCTTCAACAGAAACACATCTGTTTGATTGATTACTTGCTTTCTCTTGATAGAAGGCCAGATTTCTTTTGAAGAAGATATTCATTTTTGGAAGAGTGGTATCGAGTGAAGTGGGCGAGGAGGGAAGTGTGTATGTGGAGCCCTGTTTTTATTTTCATCTGCAGAATCGTCACATCAACTTTCTATTAGTAAAACTAGTAGTAAATATCAAATATGCTGGTTATTTAATTTGTTGAAAAGCAGGAAATTTCATATCTGGTTTTGGAATTAAAAAATTAGTCCTCCTGAAAGTTAAAGTAGCTTTTTAAAAATGTATTCTCTTGGTAAATATTATCTTGCAGCCCTCCTCGTTTCTGAGCTCACGAGCCGCCACTGAATACAACCCCACGTAACCAAACTAAAGGGGGGGGGGCATTTTGGATAACGATTTTTTTTGGTTAAGCCTTGAACATTTATTATTATTTTGTATCTAATTACAGTATACAACTCTTGATATGTTTTGAGAGTAAAACAAATTTAAAACTCTCCTTTAATACTGTATCAAAATGTTATTCTAAATCATAAGACAGAACTGACAATTGTGATAGGCTCGTAGAAAGTAAATACTGCCAAACCTCTATGTAATAAACTTAAAGATTCCTGGAAAAAAAAATTCAATACAAAAAAATTTTAATACATAGAAATACATATTGCAAATTTTTCTCATTTTCTTATTAACACAATTAGATATAGTTAATTTTTTAGGATTAAGGGACACTTAAAAGAATTCAATCTTTTTCAATCTCTGTCAACACCTTCAAAGGTTTTAAAATGCGAATCATGATTTTTGAAAATTGTTGATATCACACTTGTTGAAATTTTATACTTTTTTTGCCATGTCTTTATTTTTCATCTTGCTTTCTACATCTTTTATGAAGCTAAACTTCTCTTTTTTACGTAATTATATCTATTTAAGGGCATACTCATTATAAAAAAATTTAAATCTCAACTGAATTGAATGTAAAAATCTCACTTCACAATCAGTTAGGAAAGGGATTCACAAAATAGAAAATAAGAATAATATGTGACTCATCAGCAAGTGTTTTTTGCTTTTTCATACACAATTTTCGAGAATTTCTATTTCAGAAAGAATCAGTAAAACAATTTTTGTTTCTTATTTAACATGTTCAAGGCAGTGTGTACCACCAGTGGTCACACTTGAGTAATGAAAATTTCACAAAATATGTTAATTTCTATTCCTTATTTATTAATATAATTTAAATCCCGCGTTAATAAAATTTTTGTGCACTTTTTAATAACAATAGGTATCCATGATATTTTTACATAAAAATTTTGTTCAACATATAAGAAACTGTTTTCCTACAGGAAATTCAAAACCCCTGAAAAAAGTTCAATATATGGGGATTTCACTGTACATGGTTAGCTGGAATCTTCTTGATGATAACACCAATATGGGGAAACTGTAATAATTATGTGACATTATAAAGCTTATATAATTATTATTTGTAATGCAATTTCAACATATATGGAGTTAATACCTTTCATTTTCAAGATATTATATCATGTTAACAGGAGTAATATGAAAATTTTTATGTTTTCAATAACACTATCTTAGATGAACACCCTTTTCTACTGAGAAATTACCCATTCAGAAAATATTATTTAATTCAAATTAATCTAGAGCAAAATAGCAAACAAATATTGTTTTGAATTCTTGATTAATATTTATTTAACTTACGATTATTAAATTCGAATTTTATCTGGATTGTAATGAACAAAAAGGTAAATGTCATAGATTGTGAGAAGAAATAAGAAAAAATTGTAAAAACCTCCTTAAAACAGTGCAATTTTTCTCACCCAATTTAGAATGTTCCATCACTATTTGTTTTGCGATTATACCACAGAAAATAAGCCAAGATAAAAAATATAAAAAAAGGCACCAAGTGGTATGGTTATAAAGGAAAAGAAGCCAAAAATTGAAAACTCTAACATATCAGGAAACAAGTGAGAAATCAATTACAAAACATGAAACAAGTTAAATAAAAGTGTAAAAAAATATTAATTCAAATCTATAATCTTCATACAAAAAGGTTCATACAAAGATCAAATTTATATACAAATTTATTATTTTTCTAATCCTCGTATATACGAGGATTAGAAAATCCTTCTCAAAAACCATTTGGTAAAGATTTCAGGAATAATTTATTAGATAGCTGGATAGCGTATTTTATTTCTTATTTTTTTTCATATATATTTCATGAAAAATCAATTTCTTTCCTGCTAGCAGGTCCTCATCTCCAATACTTGTCAATATGCATATTTTAGGTTCTAATCCCATACATGAGGGGTTAAGTGAAGAGACATTGTCTGCTTTAAATTGTTTGGACAATCATAGTTAATTTTCAGTTGTCAGCAGAGAAAAATATAAATGCAGTAATTTTCTCTTCCCATAACAAGATGTACTTAACAATTATTTTTAAAAATATAATGAAACTGAAAAAGTAAGCAATCTTGGAAAATGATGAAATGAAACAAATTAACTTTTCATAAATTAGAAATTTAAAACCTTTTGTTTCTACATAGATGTTTATTTTTTCTACATAAATATTATTTTGGATTTTCACTCTAACATAGTTTGCCAGATTTTTGAAACAGTGACACAATCACCCGTCATATATTTGCAGGACAATTCATGAATGACAAAAAAAAAAAAAAAAAAGATATCCTTTATAATTTCTTCTTACATTCAACCAAAATGTCTAAAAGGATTTACAGAAAATCCTGTACCTATTCCATATTTTTCCATTTCTTCCTCCTCCTCATCCAGCAATTCTTCTTCACTGAGATCATTGATTTTTTTAAGAAAGTCTATATATTCTTCAGAATGAAATGACTTCAATTCTTCTACTGTAGCAAAATTTGGTTGAATAACAGTTACATGATCCAACAGCTGATACGCTTTGATTAAGTTATGTGTAACGGTTACCTACAAAGAAAAAAAGACATTCATTCTGATGTGTAATTTTCTTACATGCAATATTTTAAAAAATTTAACTGGACTTTTATTCAGATACTAATGCATTTTGTATCATTATATTTTTACAATATTGTAAAAGTGGAAAAGTGCTTTTTCCCCAACAAAAATCTATTCTTTGACAATATTACATAAATTTTTATTCCATTTTTTTAACATTTTGAAATGATATAGGAGAAAATGAGAAACATCTTAACCACTATTCAGCATAGAGAAGAAGTAAACAGGGAAAAAAAATCAATTTTTTTAACAAGTTGTAATCATTTACATAATTGGTTAATTAATTTTTGTGACAAAAATATCCATACATTTTAGATTGATTCAAATGATGTAAGCCATACATAATCGCCGAAAATCGGAGATTTGATCTTTCAATTTATTTTAATAAATTTACAATAATTATTAACCATCAACACATTTCCTTTGTTCAAGAGTGGCTCTTAGTTTAAACCACAGATGCTTTATTATTATATTATGATGCATTAAAAATTCATAAATCAAACAAAAATGTTGTCGAGTTAATAAAGTATGAATAAGGTTAACTAAAAAATTCTATCAATATCTCACCGTTCCGTATAGTCTAGGATGTTTATTTAAATGGGCTTCAAATTCTTTGCTATGAATATAAGCTACGGCAGGAATAGATACAGCCTGTCGTGAAGTGGTGCTTTCAGACTGAGATAATGAAGTAGCAGTTTCTTCGTGTGCATATGCTTCCATAATAATACTTCCTTTCTTAGGATTTTTTCGTCACTTTAATACTCCAAAAACTCGTCTGCATTGTTTTCGAATCCTGACAATAACAAAACAATTAAATCGAATACCGACAATCATGCGGTTACAGACATATGGTGAAAGATTTTAATTCAAATTATATTTATGTTATTAAAAACAGCTACTAAGTAAATTAAATCATTTTCTCAAGTCATCTATATGAAGATATAAAGCACCACTTTGTCTCTGAGCTTTTTATTTGGTTTTTAACGGCATAAATTTAAAGGTTTTATCCTTCATTTTCTTCTTTCAATCAATCAAGCAGAGAGACATTGCTGTTTTCATTTCGAAATATCACGCGCTTAAAGAAACGATTTCTGTTTCTTAAAAAAGCAAAAAATTGAATGGCGTTTGCTCCTTCCTGGCATCCAGTTTCGGTTTATATATGGAAAGCTGAATTGTTAAAATGCCTTTTTACATCTCATCGTGGATTAGTGACTTTTTATTCTCCCTTCTGTTTTTAAATTAAAATAATTTTTATCTATTATTAACCCAAGTAGCACAGAAATATTATATAATGTTTGCACAATGTTATATAATATTATGAACACCGAGGAACACCGAATACTGTAATAAAGTATTGTATTGTATGTATCAGTATTTCCGAGATACTAAATTTTCACAAATAATATAAAAACAATGTTTATTTATTAAAATCTTCATTTTAACTCAGGATAACACTCGATTGGAGGTTTTATTACAAAAACACCAATGGAACAATTATTCTTTAAGATGCTGAATATTATGTCATACTATACAATGCACATGATATTTTGATTTCTATATTTATCGACGTTTATCAGTATTTTAAGGTGAAGTTATTCTTATGTCCGACAGATGGCAGCAAAAAAATACCGTAACACTTTATTATTCAACGTTGATTCTTATTTTGAGGTGAAGTTATTCTTATGGCGCGTCAGATGGCAGCATGGAAATACAATAACACTATATTATTCAGTATCCTGAAATAGTATTTTAAAAAGATGTTCATTTGAATAATAATGTTTACATAGTCATTTTGTTTTACTGTATATAAAGGGCTGACCGGATTCAACTAATGAAGTTAACCATAAAACAGCTCTCACATATGGATGAAAAAAAAAATTGAGTGTTATTCTCATCGTAAAAATATGCACGTGATTTTTTGTTCCGAATCTTGTATTTGATTTTCAATCAATACTGTTATTATAAATGTTCAAGGCGTCTCGTAATACATTGAAAGAGGAATAAATAAATTTCAAAATTATTTGAAAACCTTTCAAACATATTATTATAAGTACTTTTAAACCTTATTAATAATTATCTTTTGTCAATTGTCTTTTAATTTATTAAATATAGCAAATTTAAATATAAGAGCTAAAATTGCTTCCTCTTTGACTTCTAATTTCATTTTGAACTCGCAATTGTAACGATAAAAGATAATATAATTAAGAAAACTATTCAGATTAATTGTGAATGAACATGAAATTTCGTAGACATCCGAACTTTGTAGCTATATTTTATTATCATCATTTACGCTCACTGACGGTGTAAGTCTCGCTGGCTCAGTGGTAAGGTGCATGGTTGGGATGCAGAAGGTCTCGGGTGCAAAGCTTGCTGTAAGTAGATGTGTTCAAAAAGTAACGAAGTGTTACCTAGAAGTTAGGAATTAAGTGATTGATATTTTTCCATGCTTCTAAAATGGTATTTTTAAAATATTCACTATAATGTTATATTATATAATATTATTCAGTATAGTACAATATTATTTAATATGGTATAATATTATACAGTATTATATGACATTATCCAATATTATGAAAAAAAACATTATACAATATTGAAAAAGTCTTACGTTTTACACTGTTTCAATATTGGGAAAAATAATGTACAATATTACTTTCTCGAATTTTATGATATAAGACAATAAATATCTTGTGCTACGTGGGAAGCGCTTTTTATTTTAAATGTTCCTACATGCTTTCGTAGAAGGCTTTTCAATCACAATTTTATTAATAACTTGAATGAGGAAAATGAAAAAGTAAAAGAAACAAGCTTTTCATAATAAAAGTAAATAAGTACAACCACTGCGGAAAAAAATTAGATCATTTTCTTATACTCAATATATACCAATAAACAAACATAATTATTAAATTTTTTAACAAAATTATGCGTGAAAATTTGCATTAAATAGAAAGAAACCGAAGGCAAGAGAAATTGCAATTAATAGGACATAGTTTATTATTAGAGCATTACAATTATTACTATGTAGTCCAATAATTCATCTGTTGATTGTTATCAACAAAAGCATTTCAGCGGCAGTTATCATATCCTGTACATTTTAGAAACTGGGCCATGATGGCCTGGTCGCAACGTTTCGACTTCGATCCAGGAAGATCAGGGATTCGAGGATCAGTTCAACCGAAAACCCACTATGTACGAGGATGGATCCAAAAAAAAGTTTACAAAAGTAATAAAAAATCCTTTCCATTGAGCCAGTTCTCGACAACTGTTCTCACATCACTCTCTGAAGAGAACCTTGTTCCAGATAAGTGTTTAAAATAATTTCGGGGGGAGGGGACTGGAGCTCTGAAGCCCTAATGGACGAGTCGCCATTGATAGATAAATAAGTTCTAAAAGTATTTAAAAAATAAAAAAATTGTGATCTAGAATTCATAAATGCACAAGATTTCAAACCTTTAGCAAGTCAGAAAGTGAATGTAAAATCGATTACAAAATTCTATTTTTTAAAAAATGAAAAAAGTCAAGTTAAATAAAAATATATGTCAAGTTAATATAAATATACAAAAAATATTTTTGTCACTTTTCTTTTTTTGGGGAAATTATGTGGTGGCGCCTTGGAATGTTCTTTTTGTAAAAGATGAAAAAAAGATTATTAACTGGAGATTACTAAGCTAACATATTTGTATAAATAGAGTATGGCTGTTCCAAACGTTGTGGGCGCATTTTTACGCCTTTGTTTTCCCTTTTCCTACGCGAGTTTTGAAAGATTTTCCATAAAATCTCTCTCACACATTTTTACTACATTAAAATATTTATACTTTAAGTAGGCCATTTTAGAATAAATTTTTCTTCTCTTGACTCATTTTTTTCTCTCTTCTCTTTTTGACTACATTTTGCTCTCTTTTTCAAAGTTTCACCATATTGTTGTTTAAACATAATACAGGAATTCTGTATTTTTTTAAGAAATATTTTTACAATATGTATTTATTTTCCATTTTCTGAGGAATTTGAATGTATGAAATTCCTTTAAAAAACTAAGATTCAAAGTTTATACAATGTTTTATAATCGAAATATTACGTTTCAAAAGTTACGTAAGTATTGGACAAAAGTCTTGCAAGAGTAGTGTTAAACTGAAGTTTATAGCAACTTTTAAAAATCTAATCTGCCAGATGTAATGGATAAATTTTGACATAGTGAATTTTTGAGTGATCTATTTTGTGAACTGGTGTTTCATGCAGGGCCGGCCGGAGGGGAGTGCGAACGGTGCGACCGCTCAAGGCCCCGCGACACTGAGGGATTTTACAAAATGCAAATGCCTTTTTGCGATTTGTTTGTTTTTATCCGAACATACATGTAAAACATTGCAGAAACAGGAGACTGGGAGTTATACGTTCTGCCATCTTCGGGAAATGGCTGAAGTCGGTTTCAGGTGATAACATTCAATACATTCCTTGTTCCCAAGACAATTGCTTCAGGGTCTTCTGTGGGGATACACATCTGTTTCCCTAATGGCCAGCAAATAGTTTTTTCTAAATGAATGTATTATCTTTGGCCTATCTAGTTCTAAATTGAACACATCTGTTCCCCTTGTGTCCAGCAGGATTGTTAAACGATGATGAACCACATATGTCAACGGGTTTATCGCTGTTCTTGTAAAAAGTGTGGTTTTCCAGAATCTATAAATTCATCGTAGGTACTTACTAAAAGGTATTCTGTTAAATCTGTCCATCCCACTATCAATCCATCGCGGACACACACTTTGTGGTGCCCCTCCTCATCTTTTCCTTATCTAGATCTATGTTAAGCACGTGTATTTCTCTTGTGCCCAGTAAAACTGCTAAGTGATGATGAGGTACATATCACAGGGGTTTCTCTCTTTTCTTGTTAAGTGTGGTTTTCGAGCATCTATACATTCATCGTAGATGCTTGTTAAAAGGTAGTCTGTTGCATCTATCCCTCAGAGTTTAATCAATAGCAGTGAATCTGAAATATTGAATCTGGAATATTATTTGGATTGTGTGAAACACTACTGACAACATAATGAGTCTTCTCGGAAGCTTAATTTTCAGTTGAATATTTCGTTCGCATTCAGAATATCAGCCGTACAGCAAAATAAAATATTCTGCTTTTGTTCTTGCAGACAAATTTCAGGTATGCTATTAATTATCTCTTTTTTATAGTTATTCATTAAACAACATTTCTTTTTATATTTCCAAAAAGAAAATTTTAATGTTATAATAGGTTATCAATTTAAAAAACAATGTAGTTTTCCATTTGTTTTGGTAGTACAATATTTTTGCTATTTGTTATTATTGAATACATTTCAGATAAAAGATTTTTTTATTAACAAACGACAATTGGTGTTTTCTACTCTTTTACATCGTGCAATTTTTATTATAAAATGTTACTTATTTGGAATCTTTTTATTATTTTGACGAACTACATATCAAAATAATTTGGATAAGTTTTAAAATATACAAAGCATTTTGAAGATTGATTCAATTTAAATATCCTAAAACCGAAACTCACAGTAGGTTGTGCATAATTGTGGATAAGTTTGTGATCAGGTGATTATCTTTTTTTTAGTTTTATCTTTTTGGTCTATTTGTTATTAAATATAAAAAAATAATGAGCTTAACTTGTAAGAATTGATTTCATAATCTAAAAGAAAATTTTATTCATACGGTATGAAATTTTATTTCAGTACTGTAATTGTAAATCGACAGAATAATTAAAAGGGCGGGATGGACTTTCTCTTTCAATTGATTGCATGGTTAAAAGCTATTTAAAGTTTCTAGAACTTTCATGTTTTTAAACTCTAATTGAACCTATTTTCTCATCTTATAACTTTAATTTTAGCACAGAAAGTTTTCAGACTGAACAGTTTTTAATATTTCTTCACAAAAGCAGGAAGACAGCACACATTTCTACAACATGTGTTTGCAAAAAATAATTGAAAATTTTTTTAATTTGAAAAGGAATGCTTGAATTCAATTATCATGTTCAGATGTTTCAAAATGTGAATGTCAAATGATTTAATTTGCACTTGCATCAAATAATCGAATCATCTTCAGTCCCAATGACTGAGCAACCTCTACATTATTTAACGTTACTTATAAGTTTATCTGAGTTTATACTTTTCTCTCTCTCTGAAATATATTTACAGTAATTCGTATTCAGTACGTTTCTGTCCTCATTCTACAATAATGGAAGCACATGCTTTCATACTTGAATCGAAAAGTGTAAATATATTTAACATTTCTTTAGTTCAATAATTGCTATGGAGGATTTAAAATTTATACTTTCTTAAGGTGAGGATGTTTTCCCAAATCTGAGAAATGCATTTCAGATACTTTTAACAATTTCAGTGTCTGCTGCTAGTTGTAAACGCTCATTCAATAAATTGATATTAATATTGTGATTTTTTTGAGCAACCATGGGAGATGGCCTGAGTGATCTTGCATTTCTTAGCATCGAAAAATACACTTCTTATAAAATTAATTCGATGGAGTAATTGATGAATTTTCCTCCATAAAAGCTAGAAAAGTGCATGTTTAATCGAAATCCAATGTAATTCGAATTATTATTTGTCTAGTATAACACTACATTACTAAGTATTGCATATTTGGATTATTTAACTTTCCATCAGTTGTAGGAGATACTTATATTGAGCATCGTATTACTTGCTTATATCGTTCTTTTATAAATTTAAGTGCAATTTTTATTTATATAATCTTTATTTAGTATGGAGCTATTAAATACAGATTACATAAACATAAGTTGCATTCATTTTTGTAAAATATATTAAATAATATATATAATTTGTAAATATATAATACGACGCACGATACAAGTATCTCATACATACGCGCGACTTCTGGAGGGTTAAATTTTTGCTTTTTCTTAATTATTTTTCAATAGTTAATAACTATTATTAAATTAACTTCATTTTTGATTTCGTGTATAATAATATTCTTAACGATTTTAGCACTAAAGTTTGCACGTTAGTCATATTAAATTTAAAAATTATTTTAATTATCAAAATTTTTTTTAAAATTATATTTCTTATATTCCTCATGCATAAATTATATTTATTTATTAATTACGTCCTTTTCCAATCTGAGCAATTTATTAATTACCAAAATGCAATAAATCATTATTTTGTTATACGAATTTTGTTGCAAGGCCCCGCAAATCAACTTTGAATCAGGCCTAGCTTTTGTTTGGGTCGGCCCTGGTTTCATGTGCCATATATTCGCATAGCACAGATAATGAGTTCTCTTCATTGATGAAACCCATGCATAATGTTTATTTTGGTAAAAAAAAAAGACTTTTCTTATGCTGATGAATAACAAAGGTGGAACCCCCTTTAGTGGTAGCATATATGTTGCAGTGTTCTTACATGTTAATCTAGAGAATATCTGTTGTTTTTAGGTGCTAACCTTTTATCTTAATTTTCATAAATAAACGTTTAGACTTTTACAAATTATCATACCTATGTCGTTCTTTATGCATGCTGAGTGTTGAAGTATGTGTCCATGAATCTGGAGACATTTATTGATTTAATTCTGAAATTGAACCCGGGGATTGTTTTGAAAACACACAACGCAATAGATTAAAATCTTAGGTACTTTTCAGTTAGCCGGGCGCAAATGGCCTCAATTGTGAACAGCCAAGTCGCCAAGAGTGAAGCGATTTTCCGTTAGCCGGGCGCAAATGTCGCCAATTGTGAACCAAACGCGAGCCAAGTCGCCAAGCGAAACGATTTTCCGTTAGCCGGGCGCAAATGTCGCCAATTGTGAACCAAACGCGAGCCAAGTCGCCAAGAGAATGGTTGTAAGAAATTTGGCGGAATTCTGCATTATTTGGCAATTTTTCGCTTGAGCCCGGCTAACGGAAAAGTACCAAATCTTAATTGAATTTAATTTCTAGAGAATATGACAAATTACTAGAGCTCATCAAGATCTAGAAAATTGCGCTTAGATAAATAAATTATGTCAACTCGACAGATTTACATTAAATAATTGAGATTTTGAAAATTGTACATTGGTAACTTAAAGCTGACTCAATAAAGGATGAATAATCAATAAGGTAGATTGAAGAAATGATCAATTGTTTTTAAAGTAGTGGTTATACAAGTAGTGTTACAATTGATGTTATGTATTGGTTACAAGCAAGATAGTAATTAACTAATTCTGCACCACATCTTTTTCCTCTCGACAATGATATTTGAATTGTAGGAAAACAGTACCGAGTACGTTAATCCAAAACAATGTTAAAAAATTACAATTTAAAATTCATTACACCACAAGCAAAGTATGCGAGGCAAATAAATAAGATAAGACACGCTTAAAAATGATAATCGTAGTCATTGAATAAATAAATCATCTTCGCGCAGAACGTGACGTCACATACCGCCAGGAAGGTGCATGCTGGGAGCTGAAAGCAACCTTTGTCGGAAGCCCGATTAGGATCTGCGAGAGAAAATGTTTGAACTGATCAATAAAAAAATTCAAGGAAAATTGGAGAAAAAAAATATTTTAACCGTTCTTGTTTTAAAACATGGATAAATATTCCGGTTTATGCCTAAAAAATTTAAATGACAGAGTTATTAGAACGTCGCATGCAAGAAAATAAGAATTGAAAGTTAGAAATATAAAGGAAAAGTTACTATTTAAAAATTTCTCAAAATTCAGGAAATTATGTTAGACATTTAAAACTAACGTAATTAAAACGATAATTGTTTACTCTATCCGATGGTACATCGATTGTTTTAATCCAAACATTATTTCTCGTGGATCGGCCAAAAATGTGCGAAAAATCCTCCAGAACAACACAGAACATTAAATAAAAAATTTTCTAGATTAAATTTCAAAATTCGGGCTTCGAGGTGCACTGAGACACCATTATGACTACCTGTATGCCAAATTTCATGGCTGTAAGTGCGATAGATTCGTCTGAACATCGTACACACGCACGCACACAAACATTGCCTTTAATAAGTATAGATTGATGGCTGTGTGCAGCGCCTGTCAAGTATGCACTTCTACGCACACACACAAACATTGCCGTTTTTAAGTATAGATTGATGGCTGTGAGCAGCGCCTGTTGAGCTTGCACTTCTACGCACGCACACACACACAAAGATTGCCTTTTATAACTATAGATTGATGGCTGTGTGTAGCACCTGTCGAGCTTGCACTTCTACGCACGCACACGCACAAACATTGCCTTTTATAAGTATAGATTTATGGCTGTGTGCAGCACCTGTCAAGATTGCAGTTCTAGAATGATGCTATTACGTAACAATGTTGTATAGCGCTCATCAAAGACAAAAACTGTTTTTAAACAGATCCCTGGGACTTCCTCGAAAAAAAAATTGGTCCGAATAAGAAATCAGCGATGAAGCCACACCAGACATCTTTTGGCCGAAGACAAACTATTCAAGCATTCGTTTTTGCTTTCGTCATAAAAAACCAGGCTTCTTTTCCATAAGTTGAGCGGGAGCCGCGGTGGCCTAGTGGTAAGGTCTTGACTTCGGGGGCCGGAGGGCTCCAGGCCCGAATCTCGATTCCATTGAAGATCCTTCGTGTATTGGGACTGCTGCACGTTAAATCGTAAGTAGGGCGCCAAATGTCCTCCCGTTGATATGGTGCGGAAGTTTGCAGAGGGGGTGCCAGCTCAAGTGTTGTCCTTGTCATCTGACCTAGGTTCAAAATTACGAGGTCCGTCCCAAAATAGCCCTCATGTTTCTTCAAAACGGGATGTTAACAAAACTAAACCATCCGTCCGGTGTAAATTGCCCCTTTTTATCTCTATTCGTTTCCGAATTATTATTTTTAAAACTTTTTCCTGATTTTCGGATCACCCCATATATTAATACTGTGCACTTTCAAATGCCATTTGACTCAACCAGAGATCAAACAGCTCTCTACTTGGAGTACCAACCTTTGCTACTAAGAAGTTAACTTAAAAATATTAACAGTGAAGCAGAAATTAAAAAGTAAATAACTTTGTGCCTTAGTAATGAAATTTGAAGACAGATTCTCACATATATTGCATTTGTATCTTTGTATAAACGCAAATTTGTAGTCTTTCAAAAGTTATCAGAATACGCCAGTCAAAATTCAACAGTAAGAAAACTTAAGTTAAAACGAATCAAATCTACAAGAAAGTAATTACAGTTTTTTCAAGCAAATTTTGAATCAAATTAAGAAATAGTAAGCAGCTCTTCCGTCGTTAGACTCAAAAGCAAATTTGAGCTCAAAATCAAAAGACTGATTTTTAATAAATAAATTATCATTTGAAACGAATTTAACAGGAAAAAATAATAATAAAGCAAAATAAAAGCATTTTCCATAAATTCTTGACACCTACCTCTACTGTATAGATGGTATCTTTTATTTTTTGAAAACTGGCAATGATATATTCTTACTCAGTGCTTTCAGAGAACCAAGGCCGGATTACTAAATAGGCAATGTAGGCAACTACGTATGGGTTCTGGAACTTTCGGGGGGCCCTTGATAATTACTTTTTTAAAAACATTTCAGGGTTTTTATTTGATTTATAAGAGCTAGATTCAAGAGCTCTTTGATTTATAAAATACTAGCAGTACGCACACGGCGTTGCCCGTGGAATCAGGACTTCGCCAAAATGGGGGAAAAAAGGCTCATAATGACACGAAAAAGTTTTGAAAACAAAATCAAAACAAAAGATAAACATTATTGATTTTCCCGCTTATTTTTCCTCTCGACAATGACGCGAATATAATGACGTCACCCTAAGGAATTGGGTGACGGATTGTAGAAATGCGTGCTGGGAATGAAAGCATATTACGTCACCTCCTGCGAGGAAGCAACAATGCATTCTGGGATCGTCTGGAGAAACTCTCGCTGTCAAATCTCGCTAGCAAAAAAAAAACTGTTTGAACTGATAAGGGAAAAATTAATTTAATAAAAAAAACGGAATATGATATTTTAACCGTTCTTGTTTTAAATCTAACATTAACGTTCCAGTTATAAGCTGAAAAAAATGAAAATTTTAGAGTTGTTAGAAAGTCAGATGCGAGAATTTGCAGAAATACTTATCGAAAATTATCATAAAAGTGACTATTATTTAAAAAATTCTTAAAATTCAGTAAATTATGTTGGAAATTCAAAACAAACTTCATTAGAACGAAAATTGTTGGTTCTATCCTATGGTGCACTGATTGTTTTTCAATGGCCATTAGAAAATATACTACAGCCGCAAACATGCCAAAAATGACCCAAAACAACACAAAACATTAAATAAAAATTTTTCTAGATTAAATTTTAAAATTCTGGCTTCGATGTGCATTGAGTCACCATGACGTCTACCTGTGTGTCAAATTTCATGGCTGTAGGTGCTATAGATTCGTCTGGACATCGCACACACGCAAACATTGCCTTTTATAAGTATAGACTCAGATTTACTGAAATTAAAATGAAATATCGTTTACATTTCAGAACGCTATTCTTTGTACTTTTTTTCACGCTTTCAAATTCATTAGCTAATCAATGTGTCACAAGTAAACAGTCCTATCAAATATTGTATTAGAAAAGGTGTTAAAAAAGCTTTGTAATTTTTATAATCATTTTATTTAAAACTAGCAGTAGACCCACGGCGTTGTCCGTGGAATCAGGAATTTAACAAAAAGGGGATTAAAAAATGCCCACAATGGCTCAAAAAAGTTTTGAAAACAAAGGATACACATTATTGATTTTTCCGCTTATTTTTCTTTGCGATAATGGCATTTATCAAAACAGAAATGTATGTAATAATCTCACTTAATTTCATTTCAAATTCTAATATTATATATTTTAAAGTCTTAATGTATTCCAAAATCACTTTTCTAAAACTCCAATTTCGTTCTATTTCGCGAGCTGGAGGTATATTAAATCTCTCGTCTTAGCATATTGATTACTAAAAGAATATTTTAATCGTTTCCACGCGCGCACAAATCGCGAAATCAGCAACTCCTTGACGCCATGCATTTTCCCTAAAACACTTACGTAATTTACTAAAAATAGCTAATATTCCCTTCGCTTTGATCAAGTGTCTATATGTTAAATCCCTACCTGAGGAAATGCAGGGATTTTCTGTTCTTTTTTTGGCATGAAAACTTGAACCAAGATGTACGTACATTCCGTCACTCCCCCATAATAAAGGAAAATTAGTTAATAACTCGGCCTGTTTTTTTATTTAACGACTATAAAACGGAAACATTGCATGAATATATTATTGAGATGACGATGACGCGAATGTAATGACGTCATCTGCCGGAAGGAATCGGATTGCAGAAATGCATGCTGGGAATGAAAGCATATGATGTCACCTGCTGCGAGGAAGGTTACGCACCAGCCAATGAAATTGCAACATATGCATTGTGGAGAAACTCTCGCTGTTAAATTTAGCTACCAAAAACACTGTTTGAACTGATCAGGGAAAAATTAATTTAAAAAAAAACGATAAAAGATATTTTAACCGTTCTTGTTTTAAATCAGACAGAAATGTTCCAGTTATAAGTTGAAAAAAATGAAAAATTATAGAGATGTTAGAACGTCAGATGCGAGAATGCCCTCGAGACCGAATCTTCAATGTAAATTGTGAGTTAAAAACTATTCTTTATATGGTCGAAGTTCGAGGAGATATTTGAAAAAATGTGCAAATTTCAAAAAGTGTCGGCAATTGCCGCAAGCGCTGTATTATTTTAAATGCCTCCTGCTGCCTCTGGATGGCGTTTGCGCACTCAAGTTCCTAAGTGATTTTGGATGCTTATCATATGCCTGATCCAACCTTTCATTTTTGCCAGATATTTTTGAAACACCCTGTAGACCTCTTCTCCATTGCATACTATCCTTTTAAAGAGAAAAAATGACAGAGTCTGCAAAATTTGTCCCGAATTACCCCAGCTGACCCTGAAACAAAACAAATGGATGTAAAATTCTCAGGCTAAATGCCTAAGTGAATAGAAAGTTCTTTATTTAATGTATCCGACTGGTTTAAAATCGTCGTTTTTGATAAAATTATCGAAAAAGATTTTATGACTAAATTTTGTAGCCTGTTTGATCAGCTTTCGAAAACTGTCTCACTTCTTACTCTACGTAAATTACAAATGGAGTTACAGCTGTTTAATTACCGAACTGTAAGCATTATTTTATGTTGCATGAAAACTTTAAATGTGTTTTCTGAGAAATGATATTTTCGAGGAAAACTGTCGACCGTAACAATGATTTCTCAAAAGGTTATTCAAGTATTGATGTGAAATTTTCTGAGATTGTTTCCTGTAATATGCTTGATGTTTTCCTCTAAAAACTAAGGTCAATTTTAAAATCAAGTATTATTTTTAAGTGATTAAATATAAACGAAAAGCATTTTTTAGGACAAATTAACAGTTTAGTAACTTTGTTCAGCTATATCTCAAAACTATTTTAAAGTACAAGAGAGATTTTAGAACATAACACAGATAACTGTCATAAAAATGTACATAAATCCTACAAGGATTTATGTATATTTAGAATATGATTTTGTCTATGGCTG
>BGPR01001707.1:139586-189188 GCA_013235015.1 Araneus ventricosus
ATCCTTCGAGTGGTTGGGGCTGGCGAACTGTCTGAAGGTTTTACCATATTATTTTAAATATATAGATAGTAAAATAAATTTTAAATGTAAATTCACAGAGAAAACATTCTTTATATACTATGAAACCTGCGTATAACGATATTTCCTTTGTTCCCGGAAGAATTCCTAGTTACTCTATGTATTTTCAACCTGTCTACAACGATAATTTTGCCTCTTTAGGAAGCTGGTACAAAATGAAAATAAGAATTGAAAGTTAGAAATATAAAGGAAAAGTTACTATTATTTAAAAATTTCTCAAAATTCAGGAAGTTACGTTAGACTTTCAAAACTAACGTCATTAAAACGATAATTGCTTGCTCTATCCGATGGCACAACGATTGTTTTAATCCAATCATTATTTCTCATGGATCGGCCAAAAACGTGCGAAAAATCCTCCAAAACAACACAAAACATTAAATAAAAAATTTTCTGGATTAAATTTCAAAACTCGGGCTTCGAGGTGCACTGAGACACCATTACGACTACCTGTGTGTCAAATTAAGTAAGTAAGTGCTATAGATTCGTCTGAACATCACACACACGGACGCACACACACAAACTTTGACTTTTATAAGTATAGATTGATGGCAGTGTGCAGCACCTGTCGAGAATGCAGTTCTAGAATGATGCTGTTACGTAACAATGCAGCATAGCGCTCACCAATGACAAAAACTGTTTTTAAATACATCCCTGGGACTTCCTCGAAAAAAACGGACCGAATAAGAAATCAGCGATGAAGCCACACCAGACATCTTTCGGCCGAAAAAAAACTATTCAAGCATTCGTTATTCAAATATCCTCCCGTTGGTGTGGTGTGGAAGTTTGGAGAAGGGTGTCAGCTCAGGTGTCGTCCTCGTCATCTGACCTAGGGTCAAAATTACGAGGTCCCGTCCCAAAATAGCCCTCATGTTCCTTCAAAATGGGACGTTAACATAACTAAACTAAACTAAACTATCCGTCCGGTGTAAACTGCATTTTATCTCTATTCGCTTCCGAATAATTCTTTTTTAAACTTTTTCCTGATTGTCGGATCATCCCATATATTGATTACTGTGCCCTTTCAAATGCCCTTTGACTCAACCAGAGATCAAACAGCTCTCTTCTTGGAGTACAACCATTGCTACTAAGAAGTTAACTTAAAAATATTAACAGTAAAATAGGAATTAAAAAGAAAATAACTTTGTGTATTAGTAATGAAATTTGAAGACATATTCTCACATATATTGTATTTGTAGCTTTGTATAAAAGCAAATTTGGAGTCTTTCAAAAGTTATCAGAATACGCCAGTCAAAATTCAACAGTAAGAAAACTTAATTTAAAACTAATCAGGTCTGCAAGAAAGTAATTACAGTTTTTTCATGCAAATTTTGAAATAAATTAAGAAATAGTAAGCAGCTCTTCCGTCGTTGGACTCAAAAGCAAATTTGAGCTCAAAATCAAAAGACTGATTTTAAATAAATGAATTATTATTTGAAACGAATCTAGCTGGAAAAAGTAATAATAAATCAAAATAAAAGCATTTTCCATAAATTCTTTGACCCCCAACCTCTACTGTACAGATGGTATCTTTTATTTTTTGAAAACTGGCAATGATATATTCTTACTCAATTCTTTCAGAGAACGAAGGCCGGATTACTAAATAGGCAATGGAGGCAACTACCTATGGGCTCTGCAACTTTCAGGGGGGAACTAGATAATTAATTTTTAAAAAAAATTCAAGGTTTTCATTTGATTTATACGAGCTCGATTAAAGAGTTCTTTGATTTATAAAATATTAGCAGTAAGCGCACGGCGTTGCCCGTGGAATCAGGACTTCGGCAAAATGGGAAAAAAATGCCCACAATGACGCGAAAAAGTTTGAAAACAAAGTCAAAACAAAAGATACATATTATTGATTTTCCCGAGTATTTTTCCTCTCGACAATGACGCGAATGTAATGACGTCACCGGAAGGAATCGGATCGCAGAAATGCATGCTGGGAATTAAAGCATATTACGTCACCTCCTGCGAGGAAGCAACAATGTATTCTGGGATCGTCTGGAGAAACTCTCGCTGTCAAATCTCGCTAGCAAAAAAATCTGTTTGAACTGATCAGGGAGAAATTAATTTAATAAAAAAGAGGAATATGATATTTTAACCGTTCTTGTTTTAAATCTAACATAAACGTTCCAGTTATAAGCTGGAAAAAAATGAAAATTATAGAGTTGTTATAAAGTCAGATGCGAGAATTTGAAGAAATACTTATCGAAAATTACCATAAAAATGACTAATATTTAAAAATTTCTCAAAATTCAGTAAATTATGTTGGAAATTCAGAACAAACTTAATTAGAACGAAAATTGTTTGTTCTATCCTATGGTGCCCTGATTGTTTTTCAACGATCATTAGAAAATATACTGCAGCCGTAAACGTGCCAAAAATGACCCAAAACAACACAAACATTAAATAAAAATTTTTCTAGATTAAATTTTAAAATTCTGGCTTCGATGTGCATTGAGTCATCATTACGTCTAACTGTGTGTCAAATTTCATGGCTGTAGGTGCTATAGATTCGTCTGGACATCGCACACACGCAAACATTGCCTTTTATAAGTATAGACTCAGATTTACTGAAATTAAAATGAAATATCGTTTACATTTCAGAACGCTATTCTTTGAACTTTTTTCATATTCATTAGCTGATCAATGTGTCACAAGTCATTAGTCCTATTAAATATTGTATTAGAAAAGGTGTTAAAAAAGCTTTGTAATTTTTTTAATCATTTTATTTAAAACTAGCAGTACGCGCACGGCGTTATCCGTGGAATCAGGACTTTAACAAAAAGGGGATTAAAAATGCCCATAATGGCTCAAAAAAGTTTTGAAAACAAAAGATACACATTATTGATTTTCCCGCTTATTTTTTTTTGCGATAATGGCATTCATCAAAACAGAAATGTATATAGTAATCTCACTTAATTTTATTTTAGATTCTAATATTATATATTTTAAAATCTTAATGTATTCCAAAATCACTTTTCTTAAACACCAGTTTCGTTCTATTTCGCGCGCTGGAGGTATATTAAATCTCTCGTCTTAGCATATTTATTACTAAAAGAATATTTTAATCGTTTCCACGCGCACACAACTCGCGAAATCAGCAACTCCTTGACGCCATGCATTTTCCTTAAAACACTTACGTAATTTACTAAAAATAGGTATTATTCCCTTCACTTTGATCACGTGTCTATATGTTAAATCCCTACCTGAGGAAATGCAGGGATTTTCTGTTCTTCTTTTGGCATGAAAACTTGAACCAAGATGTACGTACATTCCGTCACTCTCCCATAATAAAGGAAAATTAGTTAATAACTCGGCCTGTTTTTTATTTAACGACTATAACAACGGAAATATTTCATGTATATATTATTGAGATGACGATGACGCGAATGTAATGACGTCACCTGCCGGAAGGAATCGGATTGCAGAAATGCATGCTGGAAACGAAAGCATATGACGTCACCTGCCGCGAGGAAGGTCACGCACCAGCCAATGAAATTGCAACAATGCATTCCGGAGAAACTCTCTCAGTTAAATTCAGCTAGCAAAAACGCTGTTTGAACTGATCAGGGAAAAATTAATTTAAAAAAAAACCGATAAAAGATATTTTTACCATTCTTGTTTTAAATCCACAGAAATGTTCCAGTTATAAGCTGAAAAAAAATTATAGAGATGTTAGAACGTCAGATGCAAGAATGCCCTCGAGACCGAATCTTCAATGTAAATTGTGAGTTAAAAACTATTCTTTATATGGTCGAAGTTCGAGGAGATATTTGAAACCAGCGGGAGTGATCTCCCCTAAACTTTCTCGTAAACTCCTAACAATGTAGAGAAAAAATAAGCTAAAAGGCAGTGAGACGAACAGAAACCCCAAACGCAGTGGAGAAAAAAATAAGCGAAACCGGTCATACAACGATTTCCGAAGGTCGTCCAACGCGGAGGGCTGGATGTAAGATAAAACCAGCACGAATGCGCGTGGAGATAAGCGGATTCGTTGAAGATGCGATTATACAGATCGACAAACAGTCAACCCTTTGACAGATTTGGCCCAAAATTTTATACGGACCTACAGTCATGATGATAAAACTGTGTATCAAATTTTATTCATCTAGCTATTCAAGTTTTTGAGTTATAGTGTTCGCATGACCGCGGACAGATAGACAGACAGACTTCCCGTGGACGGATTTTTCCCAAAATTTGATAGAAAGACCATATACCAAATTTCATCCCCGTAGCTCTAATAGTTTTCGAGTAATCGTGTTCACAGACACACAGACATACAGACAGACAGACATAATTCCCAAATTGTGTTTTTCGGACTCAGGGAGGTCTAAAACGTCAAAATCTCGAGTTCGAATTTTTTGACGATTACAATACTTTCTCTTTGTATACTTTGTATACGAGAAAGTAAAAATGTGCAAATTTCAAAAAGTGTAGGCAATTGCGGCAAGCGCTGTATTATTTTAAATGCCTCCTGCTGCCTCTGGATGGCGTTTGCGCACCCATGTTCCTAAGTGATTTTGGATGCTTGTCATATGCCTGATCTACCCTTTCATTTTTGTCAGTTATTTTTAAAACACCCTGTAGACCTCTTCTCCACCGCATACTATCCTTTTAAAGAGAAAATAAGACAGAGTCTGCAAAATTCGTCCCCAATTACCCCAACTGACCCTAAAAGTAAAAACAAATGGATGTAAAATTCTCAGGCTAAATGCCTGAAGTGAATGGAAATTTCTTTATTTAATGTATCCGACTGGTTTAAAATCGTCGTTTCTGATGAAATTATCGAAAAAGATTTTATGACTTAATTTTGTAGCCTGTTTAACCAGCTTTCGAAAACTGTCTCACTTTTTACTCTACGTGAATTACAAATGGAGTTACAGCTGTTTTATTACCGAACTGTAAGAGTTACTTTAAGTTGCATGAAAACTTTAAATGTGTTTTCTGAGAAATGATATTTTTGAGGAAAACCGTCGACCGTAACAACGATTTCTCAAAAAGTTATTCAAGTATTGATATGAAATTTTCTGAGATTGTTTCCTGTAATATGCTTGATATTTTCCTTTAAAAACTAAGGTCAAGTTTAAAATCGAGTATTATTTTTAAGTGCTTAAATATAAACGAAAAGCATTTTTTAGGAAAAATTATCAGTTTAGTAACTTTGTTCAGCTATATCTCGAAACTATTTTAAACTACAAGAAATATTTTAGAACATAACAGATAACTGTCATAAAAATGTACTCCTACAAGGATTTATGTATATTTAGAATAGGATTTTGTCTATGGATGTTAGCGTAAGGCAAATATTTTAGTCATTTTTCTTCAAATTTATCAGTTTTTTTAAAAAAACATTATTTTGAAAGCCTAATTTTACGATATTTTCATAGTTTTAAAACATATGCAGTTGAAAAATAACATTAAAAATATATATAAGATATTTTTCAAAAAAATGTCTCCGAACACAGTCGGATACCTTAAAATTACTTATGAGACTCAAAAATGCGCCAGGAACCCGAAATTAGCCTTTTCAGCTATAAGAGAATTTGCTATACTTTCGAAAAATTTTGCCATAGGAATAAGATATAGTGATAGTGGAGGATTTGACGCAATTTATATTTTTAATATATCTTTTATATCAGAACGTGTATCTGAAGAGAAATTTAAGACGGGTATCTGTGTTTGCCTTTCGTCATTAAAATAGTACTACAGAATGGAAAATTGTTAGTACTATCTTTAGCCATAAAAACCAGCGGGAGTGTTCTCCCCTAAACTTTCTGGTATACTTCCCCCAAAAGGTGCCGTTTCTCCTTCCCCGCGTGGCTAAAAAAATTCGAACCTACTGTTATCCAGAATCCAATGACTATCAGAAGGTTTTTCATTATAGTGATTGAAAAATATCTAGGTAAAGAATTCTAAGAGATGCTTACCGATTAAAACGCATCTATCGCACACTGCTAGGTTTCACTCTTGCCGTCTCAAGGACAAACTGACGTAATTCGCTCCTTTCGTGAGCACAGACGATTGCTTCCGTACGCATGCGCGTGGATACAGCGGATTGGTTTCAATAGTAAATTATACAGGCCGACAGATAGTCAACCCTTTGACGGATTTGGCCCAAAATTTTATACGGACCTACATCCATGACGATAAAACTGTGTACCAAATTTTATCCATCTAGCTATTCAAGTTTTTGAGTTATAGTGTTCACATGACTTCGGACATACAGACAGACTTCCCGTTGACGGATTTTGTCCAAAATTTGATAGAAACCAAAAATTATGTTTAAAGACCACATACCAAATTTCATCCTCGTAGCTCTCATAGTTTTCGAGTTATCGTGTTCACAGACATACCGACAGACATAATTAAAAAATTGTGTTTTTCGGAATCATGGAGGTCTAAAACGTGGAGATTCGTCAAAATCTCGAGTTCGAATTTTTTGACGATTACATTACTTTCTCTTTGAACACTTCGTATACGAGAAAGTAAAAAAAGTTCAAATGAAAGAATTCAAAACCCAAATCCGGGTCACTAATTGCTATAAATTCGCACTTAATGAGCCAGATATTGCAAAAGTTGCATTTTCTAGAAAATTCGGACGCGCATTCTCAATCTTTAAATAAATATTTTTATTTCGCAAGTGTATTTCATCGAATTGTTTTTCTCTATATAACGAAATAGATCAGATAGACAATTTTCACTTTTTTATTTCAAGGATAACGAAGCTATTTGTTTGGATTATAGAACTTCATTATTTCAAAACTATCTCATTAAAACACTCTGATCGACGTAAAAGCATAGTATAAATAGCTGAAGAGTCAGATAATTTCAGTAGACTTTGCTCCTAAACTGTCGCTCTGTAGAAAAATCTGCAACGTGAAGATTATTGCACCGACGTTGATAGATATTTACGGGTATGTATAACTTTCTTCTGATTATGGATTTGGTAATTATTTGGATTTATGTTCTTTATTTGGTGGCCGGACAAAATTCAGACCACAGGAAGGAATAAATTTTGACTTTTTGTCATTCCTTTCCACAGAAAATTTTGTTCCTTTTTGAACTAAAAATGGCGTGTGGTTTTTGATGAGTGTGACATTTTAGTTCCTTTCCATTTTGAATAATTTTTAATTAAAATGTTCTAAGTATTAGAGAATCTTTGGTTTTTTATTTTATAGTTTTTGTTGAATTATTTTTAAAAAAATTTCTGTTGAAGCAATTACTTTTTGCTGCTGCGTTTTCGCGCAAAAACGTGTATTGTTTTCATTATTATTATTGTTTACTTTTTGTTTCTTTTAATTTATTTTCCTTTTTAATTTAAATTTCTATTATTTCTTCGTTCACCACATCTTCGTGTATACATTTTCACACGATATCGCAATGATTTTAGGATTGAGCCAAATGTCAGTATTGCTGAATTGGGATAAATCTCATCTGCGGCAGCAGCGCTTCATCTTGCGCCTGTTATAAAACAGGAGTAATATAAAATCTTTTGTGCGTCATCTTAAGAACTCACTCACGAAAAGTCTCACTGAGACCTTCTCACTCTACAGTTCAGCTCCTGACTAGCAACGGTGCAAGATCTCTGCCCCCTTTACATCTTGTAGACCTAATCACTGATGTACAATTTACCACCGTTCTGCTCCAGCATTTGTCGATTGTGGGTAGCGGGTCTGCGATCCGCAGGGACCACATATAAGTCTTCCCCTCAAACTCTCTTTTTACTCATCTGAGCAAAGTGGATCAGTTACTTTAACTTTATTTCAAACCTTCTGTTACGTTTTATTAAAGTTTATTTTGTTTACAATATGCGTTAGTCATTCGGAGTCCTGCACAAGCTAGTTGGATGCATAATACAGCAGAATCCCGGAAATCGGAACTAATTGGGGCAGACCACCGTTCGGATTCCGGGGAATTCGGATTATCCGGGAAATCCGGTAAAATACTCTCGATATACCAAATGCACTAGAGTATTGACTCTGGGTGCTCTGTGAAAGTTTACGGAAAGAGCACGCGGCGTTTCGCACGGTTAAAAGAAGTTAAAAGAAGCTACCTGAGTTTGTTTCTATACCAATTAATGTGCTGCATTCATTCTTAAAGACATATTCGAATGCTTCTTTTGTGTTAGGAATAAACATTAGCTTCGTTTCTAACACTAATCACTATCTAACCCTTCTCGTCGATGATCGACGGATGACTGATGATTTGTACGCAAATGCCACTGTACGCAAGTGTCACAACAACAGTGACCCAAGGTACAAAATACCACTTCATACCCTTGCACCTGAAATCAGAAGGGCTAATTCTTTAAGCAATTGGATAGGTAGGGAGTGTCTTTTTTTATTTTTCAAAAAAATATTAAATATCTGGCAAAAACATAATATAAATAATAAGAATATATATAATAAGACGTATAAATCGCAGCTTACTAATATCACTTATGTGTCTGGATTCTTCAACATTCTTCCCGTATTTTTTTCCAGGACAAAGGAATAAGCATGAAGTCAGCCATCTTCCTCTGCCTTCTCCTTGCGTTCTTTTCTACTGCGAATTGCTATGACATGGACAGCGATAATGGTGAGTTGAGTAATGTTTACACGAAAATTAGGACGTATAGAAATTGATACATTTTGAAAAATTCACTAGAAATATCTATTATGCAGTGCCGTAGGAAGGGTAAGGGGCGTCCGGGACATAACATTATTTTTTCGCCCCCTCATCATATTTAGCTTTAAAAAGTGACAGTGGTGGCCAATCAGGAGGGTGAGAGGGGGCAGTCGCCCATCCACTTTTTACGAAAAAAAATTAAATATTTGTCTCATTTTAGCTGCCTAAAACTGGAAATTATAAAAAGACCCCCAATAATGTCCAGGAACGCCAGCTAATTTTGTAACTAAATTTTTAATTTTGTTGTCTACCCCTTATGCTCCGGGGAAATTTTAGGTGTATATAAATTTCTTGCCACCCAATCGCTGCCACTGCTAATACATGCTTATATTTTGCCACCTAATCGCTGTCACTGCAAACACACGCTTATATTTTGCCACCCGATCTCTGCTACTGCAAATATATGCTAATATTTTGCCACGCAATCGCTGCCACTGAAAACACATGCTTATATTTTGCCACCCAATCTCTGCTACTGCAAACACACGCTTTTATTTTGCCATTTCAATCTCTGCTACTTCAAACACATGCTTATATTTTGCCTCCTTTTGTCCTCTAAGATTGGAACCCCGTCTTTTCATACACTCTGGTCTCCCTCTCACTACGCTACTGCGCGCAGAAGACACTTGCATTGGAGGTCAAAACAGGCAACCCTCTCTACGTAGTCTTGTTAGCATCCAGTGGTGAAGCGAGGATAAACGGAACCGGGGCAGAATGTGACGCCTTTCACTCTCCATCAGTAGCGTCAATGAAATTAGGCTGAATTAATTTTTGCACCTGAAGTATCGAATAAACTATCGTCCGATTTGAATTTTTGGCTAAAAAAATACCTCATCGACACATCGCTCTTTAATTTGTTAAATCGCATGTAATTTGAAAATTGAAGTTTTCGAGATATTCAAGAATAACTGAAAAAGGAGGATTAAATCCAAGATGGCGGCAAACCTTGAATCCCATTATCTGGGAAACTATTAAAGCTAGAAGAAAAATAAAAGTATGCATTTGAAGGTAATTTTGCGCTCCTTAATTTGTTCAATCCATTGTAATTTAAAAACTGAATATTTTTCGAGATATTCTGGAAAAACTAAAAACCTAGTACCTAATCTCACCTGCCATTGCCGATGCGTACTTCTCTCCACGCCGGCCAGGGTCATCAGCCTCCACCGGCCAATGTCAAAACATCCCAGGAAACTCCATTTTTGTTTTTTGCTATTCTGTCATCCTCTGTTTACATATTTTCTTTTTCCCTCGTTAACTGGACACTTCCTTCAAAGATCCCCAGCTCATGCCGTTAGTCAAAACAACAGCCAGGATTTCAGACTCCGAGAAAGTTCTCGAAGTTTTTAAAACGGACAAAGCCAAGAGGGTCAATCACCCCCGTGGAGAAAAACCCAGAGAGGAAAAGGGACCACACTTTCTGTATCCTTTCTCAGGAGGGAAAAAATGGCGAAGAGACGGAACGTGTTTCTCTCAACACGACACTAAGGAGCATGTTCAGTAGATAACATGGCGGTGGATCTCTGATGTTATGGGGATGGGCAGATAATTGTTTCAATGGGCAAATATCCCTAACCTTCCTCAGTGCACTGTAATAGTAAGGAAGACAACAGTTAAATTTTAAAATTACTCATTTATCACAAAAGTGAGAAAATCATACTTTCAATGTATATATCGAGTACTAATTAAGCATATTTTATACGATAACGTGCAGGTAGGTTTGTTTGTTTATTTCTATTAACTTCCCGTTTTGAAGCAACGCGAGGACTATTTTGTGAGGAACCTCGTAATTTTGAATCGCGGCCAGATGATGAAGACATCACCTGAGCTGGCAGCCATTTTTCAAACTTTCCCACCACACCAGCGATAGAACATATGATCCCCGTACGCATGATTTAACCTTCAGCCTCCGGCTCCGAGGCCGATGACTTATCACTAGGCCACCGTGGCCTAACATGCAGGTAGGCGTTGAACTAAGAAAATCTTTTACCGTCGTCTGACGTGCTGATTGTCTGTGAGTATTAAGCAAGTCTTGATGAATCGAATTAAGATCATTGAATGTTTTTTCACTATTCTTCATACAAAAGAAATGAGTTCGAAGTTTATCAGTGGAGTCCAATACGTCATTTAAAAAAGGTGGGATAACTTGATCATCGCCTAAATTAGCAATAGTCAATTTGTCTTCTATTAATTCATCAATTGTGAATAATTTAAATCGTGATATCTTTATTACAGCTCACTTACTAGAAAGGAGAAGATTTTCACATTTTAGAACGGGGGAAAACGGCGTATAACCAAAGCTTTGCGTCGTACCGAAAAGGAAAGACCGCGATGTTATCTAGACTCATAAAATGCAACCCAGCTTACATAACCCGAGACAGTTGAAAGGACCGCACCGAATTCGGCCTCCCAGGGTGAAGCCAAAGAAATCCTTTAGGTTTCGACCCTCTGCCAATGCTGAGATGAGAACTCAGCCAGTGGTTGGAAGTTGTGGTCAGCCACCCGACAAATCCCTGAGACTTAACCTTTCGGCCACGCCTCATAGCGGCTGGTCGTAGGGGTTTAAAGTGTAAGGACGGGAGATTGAGATTCGGGATTCGAGACTCGTTTTTCGGGATCGAATGATTTGAGAAGATTGAGAAGTCAGAATCTCGGCGCTCGAGATTTCTGCACCTGATACGGGTGTTCTTAGACCCCGTGGAATTGAAGCCAGCCTTTGGCTAGAATAGCTCCTTTGGAGAGCTGCAAACGCATCAGAGCATTCCTTTAGAGAATTGCTAGAAAAGTAGTGAGCGTTGAATACCTCACTGACAATTACCGACTTGGTAACTCGCATAACCCTTTGGTGGTTTACTTTAATTAATTGAAAGTTCGAATTACATCAATTTTCTCTTCCGAGCATCGGACTTACTGAACTCGCCCTGAGTTGAATAAATTGATTGAACTTTGTCAGTTTTCCCTGAATCGATTGCTTATCGATTGTGTACGAGTTGACTCACCCTGATAACTGCGATAAAGTCCAGTTATGAACATTTTTTACTCTTGCGATCTCATCTGGGAGTTGTTCAAATCATTTGAATGTATCATCTATTTGTAAATTTCTTGTACAAAAGCCTTTAATCAAGAAACATAATTAAATATTAAAGTGCTGTATTGCTTTGTCTTATTGATCTCTGATCGGAACAGGTATCACTGGGCTAAGACCTTACAAGGTACTTTGTCATCACAATGGCTACGAATGAATAGGGACTTTGATGAATCGACGTATAAATGAGAAACGTTATAAGCTGTGTTTTTCTGTATTAGAAATCTTGAAAAATCTTTTGATCTGACTTTATAACGAACAATGTAATTGGGAGTTTCTACATACGCAAGCATAACTTTCTTTTCTTCCAAATGCGCAGTTTGCACCCAGACGGTGAAACCCGGTCCCTGTTTGGCACGCAGTCGAGCTTGGTTCTACAGTCCTGAAAGCCGGGACTGCCACAGCTTCAATTATGGCGGCTGCCGAGGGAACAGGAACAGATTTAAAACCTACGATCAATGTATGGATAAGTGCCAGGGAGTTTGAACAAGATATAGTAAGTATTCGAGCAGTCTTAATATAAATAAAAGTCATTGTGTGTATGTGGATATGTATGTGGCTATGCTCCACATCTCCTTCTAAACCACTGGGCCAATTTCAACCAAACTTTGCACTCTTATTATTCAAGACAATGGGAAGATTATTGTCAACTTTCCAAATCGCAAAAGTTAATTAAACAGTCAGTTAATATGAAATTAACCGAAACTGTTTTTCCTCTGTAAGTTAGTCGGAGCAAATTATTACCCAAAAAATATTTTTATACCATCATAAAGTTCAAAATTTTACCTTTTCAATGATATCAATTTTTTTTATCTGTGACACTTTTCCATCAATTTTTATTAATTTTTCAAAATTTAATCACTAATTTATTACATGCACACGATTTTGAATAACGCAAATTGATAGCTACTCCGTTGCTAAGCAACAGTTAGACTTTGAACTAATTCACCTTTTTTTCTGAAATTTTTTTGCTTATTTTTGTAAATATATTTTATATAAGAAGAGAAAGATCATCGTCAACTTTTAAAAGCCCCAAAGCTAATTAAAATTTCAGTTAATTGGAAATTAAGCAAGATTTTGGCATTTTCCATGATATTTTTCGTAAATATGTATTATCTAACAAAAACTATTTTTACACCATATTAAAAGTTTCAAAATCGTCTGGTTCAATTAATATTCTCATTTTAATTAAAAAACGTTTCAGATGTTGAACGAATTTTGGGTAATACAATTTTATTTACAAAAGTACTTTTTACATCAAAAATATTAGGCATGAAAGTATTTTAATCCCAAGAAACGCCGGGCATTACAGCTAATCATTTATAAATTCCTTTCGGCAAGCTAGAGGGAGAAGGTGGATTCCTTTTGTCAGGATATAAGGAAACAATATTTTGTCCAGTAATTTCATAACAGTTGGAGCTATGAGAATGAGAAAGGATGGAAAAGAATGCAAATGGTGAGAGCTTTCCAACAAGATGTCGCATGCATAGGATAAAAGGCAGTCTAAATTCGGGGTGGGGGCAAAAATCACTTTTATGACCATAGCTTCTAAGCAATCGTAGCTTTCAGTACAAAAGTTATTTGTTACGATAAAGCGAAAATGCGCCTAATTTAGATTTTCTTTCTATCTTCAATTATAAGGGAGTAATGGGGAAATGATAATTTCCACTCTCCATTCGTTTACACCTCTTTTGAGTTGGATAGCCCACCTACGAACTCGGCTGAGCATTTCAACTTCCCTACAACATATTCCTCACCGGTTCAAGTCCAATAAAAACTACTCTAGTTATCGTTTTCACAAGATAACATTTGCAAAGCATTATACAATTATATATTATGCCCGCCGTTTCTTGGGATTAAAATACAGGTTTGCCCATGTTATCTTACGGATGAGTTAACTTTTTTCCCTAATAACTCCAGAGCATATTATCGTATAAAATTCATCTTTTACACCACTTTAAAATGCAAAAAATGGATTTTTAGCGAAGCTTTTAGTTTTTCAAACTTTATATCCGTACAATTTTTTGGTCCAATTCTAATACATTTTTTAAAAAATATATTTTTGGGTGTACTTTACGACATTTAGCAATAAAACACAAGCGCGATATTAAAAACAATTTTTAGGTGCTACAGTTGATATATAATTAGGAGTAAATAATTAAACTTGATATAAAGACCGACAAATCAAGCCAGACATTGCCATGCTATGATGTTTCGGACTGCATGTTCAAATCTCTTTAAATTTTTTATAATCAAATAGATAACGAAACTAGTCCTTGAATTATATGGCGTCGAAGAGCAATCGTTTGGTAGTTCCACGCGACCAAACAGACCATTTCTGTTGAAAGATAGTTAAGACGTTGTTAAGGACGCAGTGCTCAAAGTGCCAAAACCATAAAGCATGCGCCTTTCTGTAGTTGGTCGGTTCCTGGTCGAAAAATGTCATAGCAGATAGATTGGAAGGAAGGAACAACACTATAGTCTCCACGCTCTCTTAATATTACTCCTATTTATTTCCACTTTTGGGATTTTATCAAACATTGCCACGAGTGGCGAATCCAGGATTTGGATAGATTATGAAACTAGTCCTTGAACTATATGGCGTCGAAGAGCAATCGTTTGGTAGTTCCGCGGAACCAAACAGACCATTTCTGCTGAAAGATAGTTAAGACGTTGTTAAGGTCGCAGTGCTCAAGATGCCAAGGCCATAAAGCATGCCCCTTTCTGTAGTTTGTCGGTTCCTGAACGAAAAATGTCATAGCAGATAGATTGGAAGGAAGGAACCACACTATGGTCTCCACGCTCTCCTAATATTACTCCTATTTATTTCCACTTTTGGGATTTTATCAAACATTGCCACGAGTGGCGAATCCAGGATTTGGATAGATAATGAAACTAGTCCTTGAACTATATGGCGTCGAAGAGCAATCGTTTGGTAGTTCCAAGGAACCAAACAGACCATTTCTGCTGAAAGATAGTTAAGACGTTGTTAAGGTCGCAGTGCTCAAGATGCCAAGGCCATAAAGCATGCCCCTTTCTGTAGTTTGTCGGTTCCTGAACGAAAAATGTCATAGCAGATAGATTGGAAGGAAGGAACCACACTATGGTCTCCACGCTCTCCTAATATTACTCCTCTTTATTTCCACCTTCGGGATTTTATCAAGAAAAGAAACGTTGCCACCAGTGGAGAATCCAGGATTTGGGCCGGGGGGGGGCTTAGGTATTAAAAGTTTTGAATCGTTGTGACGAATCTCAAATCTAGTGGGTTATGCAAACAAAAACACTTTAAAGACTTTACTCACCTGATAATAAGAATCATAAAGAACACTACAAGACTTTCGATAATTTAACAAAATCCACAACGAAATAATTAGCAAAAACATGTTTTTGATCGTGACAACGCTGCAAATACGATTGGAATGACTACTAAAATGGGAATACTTTCGAGCCTGTCAAAAACCAGGAAGAAATGTTTTTACTTTTTTAAAAGGGAGATTAAGAAAAAACATCTGTAGTTATTTTAAATAAAATAAAGAATTCTGCTCTAGCTGTGGGGGAGGGTCTGCAGCCCGATAGCCACCCCCCTGGATTCGCCACTGGTTGCCACACCAGATTGGTATTTTGAAACATTAAAGGCTAGGATAACAGATGCTGTGTCTAGAGTCTCAGAACAAATGCTAGATAACAAGTGCCGAGAAATAGAATTCCGTTTTGACATTCTCAGAGCTACAAAGGGGTACATTGATATTAATTAAGATAATCGGTGTTATTACAAACTCCAGAACGCTATTTAGTAGTGGTTCTGTAAACAGCAGACCTCGCGGCAAGAGAAAAAAAAAGATTTGCTCTTTCTTTGCAGCTGTTAAAGGTTTAACCATTTCTTTTCGAGTGCGAATTATGTACATAAGTTTCTGCTTTTATCAGTATTTACAAAATCACAATCAAATGTCTGCTTTTACCAATATTAATAAAATTACAATTAAATATCTCGTGGTTCAAATGTTTTAATGCTTCGCCAAATTCGCCATTGACTCGTCTAACATTGGAAGCATTAAAATGGTTACCATCTTGCAATGGAATCAAAAGATAAAAATCCTTAAATATATATCGTTTTTAATGACTTCAGGGAATTTTTATGTCAAATTCGAAGAAAATCGAAATTTGGTCGCGACTTAGTAACAAAAAAAATTTACAGACAAACAGACGGTCAACAAGGAGTTAAACAAGCCCTCGCTTCGCAAGGGAAATAATTTACAAAGGCAAACGTATGCCTAAGTATAATATTCTTTATTAAATAAGTTTTCGTAATAAGATAGATACTTTGTGCTTACCCTGTATATAGCTGAACTGTATGTGTTTGATTGTATTGCATTATATGATGCATTTTTACTTCTACAGAATGGCTATGAAAAGAAGACCTCTTCTACTCAGTTGGGCAGAAGCAAAGAACAAGCGTGAGAAAAATACTCCTAAATTTATGGCTTATTTTCCATTTATATAAATTTGACACAATTTATAGAATTGTATTGTGTTCTAATAAAGACGTTTGGTTTTACTGGAAACTTTTTTTTATCGTGAACACGCCACACTCACTAAATGCCACAAAGTAATGAATTATCAAAACGAATATAATTACTGAACTAGCTGCCCCCCGGGCGTGTCCGCGGCTAGAACACCCTTTGCTCAGCACTGTCCTTGCCACCTCGCTGCTTCGAGGCTCTCAGCTGCTACATTTTTTCAGTTTTAAATACTGCATGAAGATCAGTGGAACAGACCATAAAACCACAGTAGATTTCACACACATATTCTTTGTAGACAACAGATTCCTTTAAAATTATAAAATCTTTCAATAAATCTCATCTAATTGTAATGTTTTGTGTAACTTTCTCACGAATTTCGGCATGAAAGTCTTCATATCCATAAATACAGAATGAAATCGCCCTAAATAAACAGTTTCCATAACCTACAATAGGTATTTTACAATATTTTTCACACGCCATTGTGATGGAACTGTTGGGATTCATATATTTAAAATAATATGGTAAAACCTTCAGACAGTTCTCCAGCCACAACCACTAAACGGATTTCGATAATTTTTATTTCATATGAAAGCTTATGACGTCTAGATATGTCATCAAGTGTCGCCTGCCCCCCACCAACCCCCATTTTCGAGAGAAATAGAAAAAACATTTCTCCACCATGCATTCTGTATATGTTTTTTCATTTCGCTTGAAAATGGTTGGTGAGGGGTCGGGTCAGGCGACCCTTGATGACATATCTAGACGTCATAAGCTTTCACATGAAATAAAAATTATCGAAATCCGTTTAGTGGTTGTGGCTGGCGAACTGTCTGAAGGTTTTACCATATTATTTTAAATATATAGATAGTAAAATAAAGTTTAAAGGTAAATTCACAGAGAAAACACTATTTATACTGTGAAACCTGCGTATAACGATATTTCCTTTGGTCCCGGCGGAATTCCCATTTACTCTATGTATTTTCAAACTGTCTACAACGATATTTTTGCCTCTTTATAAAGCTGGTACAGAATAATACCGATTTTTTCCTTGGTAAACGACACCCTATATTCAAAGAATACCAGATAACAGGAGAATCGGAGGGAGAGGGCATAAAGCCACAGTCTGTTGTAGGAGGGGGACCTGGGGGGAAGTAATTGAAATGTGCGCAGGTGTTTGTTGCCCTTTTGACCCCTAGTACGCACTAACTTGTTCATTCGCATTTAACACATCGGACTAGTGTTCCTTAAACATAGATAGACTATATATACTATCAAAACCAAGTCGATAGTATCGGGTGTTCGGAACTATCGACTGAAACAATCGATAGTATCGACTTTCTCAAAACTATCGATAGTTTTCTTCCGGGCAATACTATCGATAGGCGCAATTTCAGTCGATAGTTTTAAAACTGTCGATAGTTTCTAAACTATCGACTGGAAGAACACCTATCGATAGTATTGCCCGGGAGAAAACTATCGATAGTTCAATCGATTGTTTGGGAAAACTATCGACTGCACTATCGATAGTTGAACTATCGACGTTCAAGGAACACTACTTCGGACTGACCACTTGTTCCTTGAAATTCGCTTTTGATATGTTAACAGCATGAATCTAGGACATCATAGCGTAAAACATTTGCATTTGAAGAAAAGCTACAAATAATTTCGGAAATCGATCGAGAACTAATACAAGTTGGTGCTATTAAGAATATGAGATTTTTCAGTCGAACGTTTTTGAAAAAGAAAAAAAAAGAGATTAGAGATGCCGCGAAAAAAAAACAAAGTGAACGCAAATGAAAACGATTGTCGAGCTATGTGTTCTTGAAGTTGAAAATGGCTTGATCGATCCCTTTATTATTGTATTTGAAGATGTATTTTATAGCTCGCACTGAATCGCAAGCTTCTAAATTTATATGGGCTTTAAGCAAAAAATAGAATGTCATTTGTCAAAATAGAATGAATTTTGTCAAAATAGAAGAATAAAGGCCAGGAAAAATAGGATTTTGCCTCCAATTAATTCGTGGAAAATAGGAAACTGTTTAAATCTCTTTATTTACATTCAAAAAGAATTATTTGAACCTTGCTCCAATTTTCAGATGGTGGTTCAGGTGGGTTGTCCCGAAATCCCCCCAAATTTTTCCGTTTTTCCACAATAACTCACAAGCGATACATTTCTCAAAACTTTTGCCAATGCAAAAGTTAAAGCTCATAAAATTCTGCGTCGAATGGTACCTCAGTTTTGAAATTAGATAAAGTAGTTTAGGTACAATGCGAGTTAAAACGTCAATTTTTAGCATTTTTTCGAAAATTGTGTATTTTGTATTTTTGAGCTCGTTTTTCGGATGTAAAATGCATCATATAAAAATTACCAATATGGTACAGCATCAAATCCTGCACCAAAAGAAACATTTGGGTGTATTAAGATCACCATTTTCGAGGTCAGTTCCTTAAGCTGGACATTCACCATCAACTCAATCCATCCTGATCCAATCCATTCAGAGGGCTTCTTAGCAGACCGGTTGCATTTTCAGTCCATAAAATTTGGTTGGCTATTCACAGGTTAGACTGTGCCAACTGGAAAAACATCACCTACGGGCAACTCGATGACTTAAGCCACTGCGCCTCCTCCTATTTTGTGGGAGAGGCCGTCTTTCCCTAACCCACCTTCGAAAAGACACAGATGAGAACTATGAAAAGTACTGGAGGTTTAACTCACGAAAGGGAGATTACCAATAAGCACATCGGGTAAATGAGTTGCGACTATGCCTAGTGTAATCATTACCAAAGGGATCAAAACGTCTTAGAAGACGTGGGTCTGGACAACGGCACACGACCTCTACCTGTTGCAATGTGCCAGACGCCAGAGGACACTAACAGCGCGACAGCTAGCATCGCAGCTCTCTGATGCAGCAGGAAGGTCCATATCCCGCCAAACTGTGTAGCGCAAACTGCATGAAGGAGGACTGTTCATACGACGACCTGTTGTTTGTGTGCCTTTGTCCCTAGTGCACGTCAGAGCGCGGTTGCATTCGGCAGGTGAACATCGCAGATGGACACCAGAGAAGTGGGGCCACGTACTCTTTACGGATGAGTCTCCATTTAACATCCAGAACGATTCCCGCAGGGCAATGATATGGCGAGAGCCAGGGACACGCTATCGGGCTCCAAATAGACCATTACAAAGGTGGCGGGTTACTTGTCTGGACAGGGATAACAACGAACGGCCGAACCGACCTCTACGTGTTCGCTGGGGGTTCCGCAACAGCTGTCCGATATCGCGACGAAATCCTACACCCTCTTGTGTTACCTATTATCGCTGCAATGGGTACTGACGCGATATTTATGGACGATAACGCCCGCCCGCATAGAGCACGATTGGTGCGGAGTTGTTTGGAGAGTGAAACCATTCCACATATGGCGTGGTCTGCTAGATCACCGGAACTGAATCCCATAGAGCATGTTGGGAAGACGGATTGCAGGTCGCAGTGTGCCGCCAGGGTCCCTCCACGAGCTCCAACAAGCCTTACTACAGGAATGGGCATTACTGCCACAACAAGCGATCAACGACACTATTGCCAGCATGCCTCGCCGTTGTCAAGCATGCATTTCAGCTAGAGGGTATCATACCCGTTATCAACGTGTGGTTCCTATTGCAGATTCTGCCTACCAATTTGGGCTGTCGCGCCGCGACGGCCGTAATAAATGGGTTTTTGTTTGTCTTTGCTTTATTGTCTGATATGTGGTCTAGTAATGCCACACCTACCTCATGCACAACCTTCACGCATATCCAATAAATAGTTTTTGTTTTATTCCGAGTTTTGCCTTTGTTGCTTATTTTTTGAGCAGGAGTGTATTAAGTAACTAAAGATCTTGAGAGAATTTGAGAAGGTTATTATTACGCCTTTCCTTCCCCCCCCCCCGGTACAGCAGGTCATGCCCCTCCGACCTTCTGTACGGGGGAGCACCGTCCCTGTTCGACGTTGGTTATATAGCTACTAAAGAGTTACACCCCCTGCTCGCTCCGCTCGCCAACCCCCAAGAATCCCAGAATACGTGATCCCAGCTCACTTCGCTCGCTCGCCATACAGTTTTATGTTTCTGCTAGCAAATTATATGTACATTAGGAAATTATATGTACATTAATTACTAAAAGTAAATTTAAATCATTTGAAATTGCATGAACTCTTAAAATTAATTTTTCATCAATTTTTAGAATTAAAATCTTCTGGAAGTACGTATATACAAATGTTAGAGAGAAGTTTGAATGCTAATATATTTAATTATGAGATGATTTAAAATCAAAATTATTTACATCAGTCAGAAATCAGTCATTTAAAACTTCTTGGCATACACAATTGACAATATCTTAAATAGTTTTATTTGACATAACTTCATTCATCAAAATTTTAAACATGCCCTATTTCTATTACAATGTTGTTAAAAGTTTCCCCACATGTTACACACTCAGTCGAATTTTTATTCAGCCAAGAAAGACGTAACTTTTCTCTCTGGGTAGATATTTATGTGTTAAACCTCAGAAAATTTAAGTTGTCGATTGATGACCTATTTTATAAACTTTTACCTAAAAAAGGACGATTTAAACAGAAAAATGGCTTAAAATATACTCATATTAACTATTCAGAATTGAAACCATAATAATTGTGTATTTTTAGCTTATTAAATTTGATAAGATAGCCTTTTTTTCAAACTCTTCAAAAATGTTTGCTTTTTCCACAAAAAAGGGTGATATATCAAATTTCACAACCTTTCAACTAAAAAATGTACTTATTAGGGAGGAAAGTGGCTTAAAATATGTTCATATTAGCTATTAAAAATTAAAACACATAATAATTATTTTGATTTGGCTTTTTAAAACTGATAAGAATGCCTTTTTCAAAATTTCCAAAATTGTTGCTTTTTTAACCAAAATTTTACACATGCACTCTTTTCAATGAAATGTTGCTTAAAATAGTTTTCCCACTTGTATACATAATCAATGCAATTATTATTTAGTCAGGAGAGATATAAATTTTTCTCAGGTTAGTCATTTATATTTTAAACCACAGAAAATTTCAGTTGTCGACAGATGATTTAACAACCTTTTAGCTAAAAAAGGACATATTATGGAGAAAAGTGGCTTAAAACCTGTTCATATTAACTATTCAAAATTAATATCTTATTTAAATCATTTAATTTAAAAAGAAAAAACGTGGTCTGAAAAAAAAATCTCAGACTTTCCACAGATGTAAACAAACGATACTCGCGAGGTGTTGCCAAAATGCGATTAACAAATTCGGCTCGATTTTGCGTCTGCATAAACGTTTTATATATATAGATGCTCTCTTGTTCGAGTTCCGGTTAGTGATGTGGTAAGGGTAAATACCCAGTGGGTAGGTAAACATTTTTTGGGTATATACCCGTTATTTACGCAAAGCCTGGGTAAATACCCAAAAACTGGGTATTTTGCAAAAAAAAGAAAGGATTTGTGAATGGTGATTCAAAATGAAACATATAAAATTCATATATATAATACATAGTTAATAATATTTTTTAAATTAAATTTTCTCCAAATTATAAAAAAATGCAATCAAGATTCCGAATAAAATATTCTAGAACTAAAACGGGATCAGAGGATAATTTACCTTTACTTTGTGAAGCGGTGACACAATGGAATAATGATTTTTAATACCGTTTTATATTATACAGATAGTGCCAATGCAGCCTCTGATTATTAATTTTCTCATAATGCTATGCTGCAATTCAGCCATTCTTATTTTAATTTAACGGAGAGTCAGTCACTCATTTCATATGTATTAATATTACTCTAAATTTTATGCTGAAAAGTAAAGATGGGAAAGAGAAAAAGGACCTACTTGAATTTTTTAATATTAAAAAGGATAAAAGTGTTCAATGTAATTATTGTAGTGCTGAGTACAAACACGCCAATGTAAGCAAAATGGAGAAACACATAAAAAATGTTTCAAATGTGTCCTGTTGGTTTGAAAAAGGTTTTGTTTTAAACAAATTCCAACTCCAACATCAAACATGTAGTTTCAAAAACATTTAAGTATTGATGTTGATGATCCAGATGAGCCCGATATAGCGAGAAAAATGTCTAATATATCTTCAAATGACACAAAACATTTTCAACAACAAGAAGTTTACGTTCACTATCACTTTTAAAAACTGTTAGAACTGAAACATCTGAGAAGTTTTAAGCAAAAATGTCTGGTTCTTTGATTAATTCATCCAAAAAGAATTATGAACAATTGTATCTTTCATTTTAGTTTAAATTATCAGCTCTTTATCATTTTAAAAGCAAATGTAACATTTTTTAAAATTTATAAAGCTAAGTTATATTAATTAACTAATTAATGTAATTAATTAGCTAATAAATTATATTAATTTATTTTATTTAAAAGTGTTAAAATAACTCTTTTTAAAAAGATATCAAATACATTATTATTCATTTATTCATTGTAATTTAAAAAGATTGATATTTCATTCACGTATTTATGTATGATTTTTATTGCGTTTGTTTTATCTGATTAAATTTTTAAATTTTTATAAAATTTAAAAATTTGTAAATGGTTCTTAGTTTTTCTTTTTTTACCTTACCTTACACGCAATATATATAGCAGTATCGTTATTATACGCAAGTGCTGTATTTTATATGAATAAAAGTTGATTGAAAAGTAAATACCCAAAATGGATATTTGCCTGATTAAATACCCAGGGTATTTACTCTTTAAAATAAATACTCGCGTATTTTGCATCACTAGTTCAGGCGAGAAAATTCTGGAACCTTCTCCTGAGTACGAGGCTATACGTGAACCTACCTTGCAGCCCAATAGATGGCAGCACGACCAACGTTGATGTTTCAATAGAGTTTTTTTATCTTTGATTTTTCAATATTTTACATAGTTTCAGAGAAACATTTCCTGTCGCCTGAACTCAGTCAACGAATTAACTGCTTCTACTTTGAAAATTTGCTGGTTGAAAATTCTAATTTTATTTTATAAATAAAATAAATGATACACTAGTAAGTTTGAGAATTTTCCAGATTTTTTATTCAAATAATTATCGATAGACGTCAGCATGAATCTGTAAACGATGTGTTAGCGTCTTTTTCTTCTTTTTTCTAAATGATTTTGCAGAGCAATAAATGAAATGAGCAAAAGAAAAAAAAAATGTTCACAATTTTGTTCGACTACTGCGAGTGAATTTTTTTTTCTTAAATTCCATTAAAAACACGCCAATGGAATTTGTACGCAGTCGAAAATATGTCGAAGCTAAAAGAATAATAGAAAATGAACGGATAAGCCATTGAAGTGTTTAAACTTCTCACGTTCAGTGGTTTCGCAGTGAAACCACACATTGAGCATTTTTTTTTACTGTGCATGGGCGAAACGCAGCGTAATTTTTCTTTTATAACTTAAGAGGCGGACATATAGGTCAACTTATATAAAAATTCCAATTCAGTACCGTTAATATTCACAAAGATATCGGCATTGCAAGAGTTAAATTGCTTTTGATCTCTAAGAGAAACAAAATGATGAGAGTCCTTTCGCAAATTGATATTTTTTAAAATCTAATCTTCGAAAGTAATATTGAATTTTATGAAGGTTGAATATCCCCAATACTCACGTATACTTATAAATTAAAAACATAATTTAAATTACATTTCGATGATGACTTATTCGGTGGAAAAAAAATCGCCCGTTACCGTTCATTGGTTTCACTGCGAAACCACACATTTCTTGAAAATAAAAAATGCTAAATTTTTTTCCTTTATATATTTAGGATCAGCTACATGTCTACTACTCATTTTTGAAATAAATTTAGTAATTTTCAAAGCGAAACATGCAGTGAACTTGGAAGAGCTAAAATATTTAATTTATGATATCGTAATCTAAACACTTGTTTTATAACTGCGCTTTCTCTAAAAAAACGATTTCATACACCCCATTTACATCGTTATAACATAATTTGCTTATTTTATGCCCAAAATATTTTATAGATTTGAAGTTTCTATACGGTCCGAATTCGGCAACTCTACCCTATATTTCTCTAAAGAAGTAAATTTTACTTTGCAATAATGGATCTATACCTTGATCCTTTCCCTGGAAAGTGAATTTACTCGAATTAGACATCGCATGGTAAACATCACTGCACATGCCGTCTAATTACCTTAAAGGTTAGTTAACTACACCTGTGCCATAACGTCACGTGCTTTTTTTTTGCTTGTAGAGAAAATATAAGCATAGAAAAATATTTTAATCGTCAATCAATATTTCAATCGTTACTGGTAAACATCACTGGACATGCCGCACCACAAATTTCTTGAAAATAAAAAAAAATTGCTAAATATTTTTCTTTTATATATTTATGATCAGCTACGTGCCTAATACTCATTTTTGAAATACATTTAGTAATTTTCAAAACGAAACATGTAGTGAACTTGAAAGGCTTAAATAATAAATGATAACAATAAGAATCAAATAAAAAAAGGTTCACATTTCTTTAAACACCCTTAAATTTAAAATAAAATATCTTCGTTTCAAATAATAAGCCACCGTTCCAGTTCTACCAGGTGGTTATTAAGGCGTGTCATGTTTGCCTCTCGTTTGGAGCCTGTGCACAATATCGAAACAAAGAAGTCCGAGTTTCGACCCTTGTACCACGCCGGCCTCTGTCATCCTAGGTGTCGAAATTTCTCTCTTTACTCTAATAACAAAGCTCCTATTTCTCAAGCAAGAGGAAATGAGAAGTGCTAGCTTTATTGGAATTTTCATTTCATGCAATTTGTAAATTGAACCGTCGAAAATCCTTTGCTATGCCGATGAACACTGCGACTGTGTCGTCTGAATTATTAAAGCCCTCTCGAATGATCTCAGTCATTATTGTTAGTTATTCCACTGTTGACATCCCTTTCCTGAAAATGAACTGAAAGGGGATCAATTGGCCTTCAGTTGCAATCTCAAGTAGTGTTCCTTAAGCATCGATAGTTCAACTATCTATAATAGTGTAGTCGATAGTTTTGCTAAACTATCGATAGTGCAGTCGATAGTATCGATAGCCTCAAAACTATCGATAGTTTTCCCTCCGGCGATACTATCGATAAGTGTTCTTCCAGTTGATAGTACGAGAAATTAAAAAAAGAAAAAAAGCCCGGGAAAAGACGAAATCACTAATCAAATGATTAAACACTTCTCCCATAAGAACAATTCTCAGGCTTACTCTCATCATTAAAAGTATATAACAGCATCACCACTCCCCAAGTTGTTGGAAAACGGCAATTGTAGCGCCTATTTTCAAAAAAGGAAAAAAAAAAAAAAACACGCAAGAAGCTAATAGTTATCGACCAATCAGTCTACTTTCTACCCTTATCAAGATAGCTGAATCTATCATTCTAAACGGACTTGAAATTAGTGTTCCTTAAACATCAATAGACTATCGATACTTTCGAAGTCAAGTCGATAGTATCGGACTTTCGGAACTATCGACGAAAACAATCGATAGTATCGACTTTCTCAAAACTATCGATAGTTTTCTCCCGGGCAATACAATCGATAGGCGCATTTTCAGTCGATAGTTTTAAACTAACAACTGGAGCTATCGATATTTTCAAAACTATCGACTGAAACAATCGACTGGAACTATCGATAGTTTCTAAACTATCATTCTCAATAATGTCAAAAGTAACTTTTACTCTTGCTTTATTCATTTTTAACCCTATTTTCGTTTTTTATAATAAACTTAGTTTTTATAATATCTATATTTTTTATTTCCTCTTCTGAGTTTGCAAACTGCCTAATTTAAATTTTATACTATGACATAAAAATTTGATTTTGAGTGCAAAGTATTCGAATAATAGTTCGTTGTACCAAGTACATACTTTTCAAATTGAAGTGCAATTAAATATTTCCCCATTTTATTAATAAACCATTCCTACTGCATTACTTCCAAATTATCTAAAAAGCATTATATTACTAAAATGCAATGTTTGAAAGTTAACTGGTTAACAACATCATGGATAAAAGTCGTTGCGCTATTGCCATGGCGTTTACTGCCTTGGCAAAATGTCCCTTTCAAAAAAATTAAAGAGATTATTAATTTGTTCTTGAAATCTACTTGGGTATAACGTGGTTAAGTTTGATTTTTCGAACTAATATGTTTTAGCAATGTTAATAAGCCATTAACGTATCATTGACGTACTGCTACAAAAATAAAATAAACACATATTGGCAAAGTACTAGCGGTTAGGAAAAAACGGCTATTCAGAGTACTGTAAAGAAGAAACTGATAATCAGAAGAACACCAAATTTCGATGATATACATTTCAGCACGTGGGTATGATGATATCATTCACCATGATATTCCCCATGCATTCATTTCCACGGGGGGGGGATGAATGGCGCATAGAAGTACCAAGAATGAACGACAGGGGAATGAATATACGTGAACAGTCGCTAGGTTAGACAGAATTCAGTTATCGGCATAAAATTTTATCTTAATCAGTGGCGAATCCAAGATTTGGGTCTGGGGGGGGGGCGGGAGAGACGGCTGAGGTCATAAAAGTTTTGCACCGCCGTGACGAATGCCAAACTTCATGGCTTATGTAAACCAAAACACTTTAACTTTACCGTCTTTACTCACCTAACAGGAAGAATCAGAAAATAAAAACACTACAATGCTTTAGCTAATTTAAGAAAATACGCGATGAAGTTACTAGTCAAAAAATGTCTTCGATCGCGTCAACGCTACAAGTACAAGTGGAATGACTAGAAAAGCAGGAAAATTTTCGAGCCTGTCAAGCCAGAAAGCAATGTTGTCCGGTTTTTATTATTTTTTTTTAAAAAGGGAAGATAAGAACAAACAGTTGTAGTTATTTTAAATAAAATCAAGATTTCTGGCCTGATCTTAATAGTAGTGCACAATAATTCTTGAATTGTGTCTCTGAGATATACTAGGTTTAGGGATTTTTAGCAACAAAGACTGTTATCCCCTGATTCAAAAAAATATTTATTCCCAAAAAATATTAAGTAAAATTGCCATCAGTAGATGGTCTAGAAAAATCGCCGATCCTATTCGGTGAAGACAAAAAAAAAAAAAAAAAAAAAAGACGTCCTTCTAGAAGGGTGGCCATATTCTTTTTCTAGTGTACATTAATTTAGAACAGTGAGTGATGCAGAATTGCAACAGATACTCAAAATTGCCATAAGTATCAGAAAATTAATTTCATTAATGTATGAAATGTAAGATTCTTAAGGCTAAAAAAAAAAGAAAACCTTGGCCATTTTTATCATATCTTTCATTCCTCCTTAATTTTTTTAAAATTTTTCCTCTTCTTTCGGTCTGTTATTTATCTTCGTTTTGAAATCCATATCACCGAAATTTGATGTTATTATGACCCCTGGTTCTTTCTCAACAGTGCTCTGAACATATTTACTTTATTTCTAACCACTGGAAAAGCACTTTCTATTCAATATCGGTGACTTCGCTTCGAAATACGTTTATTATTAGCATTATTATTTTCAGCATTAATAAAATTAGGTAATCTTACTAAGAACTGCATTTATATTCTTACATCCGGTTTTTTTCGCCGTCTCTTGGAACAAATATGCAATTCTTTGTAGCTTGCATGTTTTTGGAAACGTACGTTTCATTCTCCATCTGGTTTCCGTTAGTCCCAGGCATTGTACATTCTCGTGAAATTTGTATATACAAACGGATCACACTGTTTACTTTAGGAAAGAATGGGTATTCGCGTGTGGTCTTTTTATGGCGACGCAGGCTTTAGGTTACAGCCGTGTTGAAAGGCCATCCCTGAAACTAGTGGAAGGAATTTGGAATGCATTCTGGAACCTTTAGAACACTTTCTACGTAGTTTTTTTTTCAGAACATTCGATTCTTAGAATGACTTATTTTGAAACAAAAGCGAACGAATTAATTTTAGAAACATGCAAATGGAGTGAATGAATTCACGGTCACCTGGTACACGTACAATTCGCCTCGAAAATTTAAAGTTGGAATTCATTCCACATCTTTCATTGCCTTTTTTTTACTTAAGACAAAGCTACTCGATTTTTTAAAAACTTCAGTCTGAGCCCTGAAAATTACTGTTGTTCGTTAGCATTAATTAGAGGATATAATTTGTGACCTTAGACAAAATATATAAAAAAAAACTCCCCCCCCCCTAAAACGAGGAAGGAAACCTAAATATTAATAAAATTAATTGTGGCTACGTATGTGGCATCTTCTCCTAAACCAATGGACTGTTTTCAACTAAATTTTGCACACTTATTATTTAAGACAATGGGAAGAAACTTATGAACTTTTCATAGTTCAAAAGTTAATTAAACAGTCAGTTAATTAGAAATTAACCGAAACCGTTTTTCCGCAGTAACATTGGAGCAAATTGTTTCACAAAAATATTTTTTATACCATCTTAAAGTTCAAAATTTTACCTTTCCAATGATACCAATTTGAATTTTGTGCAATTTTTCCACCAATTTTTATTAATTTTTAAAAAATTAATTAAATGAATGAATTGACGAAACGATTTTGAATGAAATTTATAGATTCTCCGTTGCTTGGCAACTGTGAGACTTGGAACCACTCTGGTTTTATTTTTACGATATTTCCGTTTATTTTGCAAATATTTCTTTATCTATTTATTATTTTCGTGCAATTTTGTCTTTATTATTAATAAATTTTTTCAAAATTTATTATTCAATGGCTGATGCAGTATATTTTTACCATTCATTATTGAAACAGCCAGTAGTCTGCCTAAGTATGGAGTTGGCTTAAACATTATACCTCAAACTAAAAAATCATAAATTTACATTTCAAAAATATTTAATTTTCAAGACTTATTTTGGCTTTATCAAGACTTTCAAGGAAGTACCTCGCATTTTGTGTTACTTTGATATAATTTTTTGAATTTGTAAACTTGGTTTAGAAACGACGGCCAGATATATAAATAAAAGACATTTTGACTATACACGCGCGCGCGCGCGCGTGTGTGTATGTTCCATATCTCCTCTTAAACCACTAAACCGATTCCAACCAAACTTTTCACACTTCTTATTTAAGGCAAGAGAAAGATCACTGCCAACTTTTCAAAGCCCAAAAGTTAGTTAAAATTTCAGCTTATAAAAAATTTGGCGAAACCAATTTTACACCTTATTGAATTTCAGAAAATTAGCTTATTAGTGACACGAATTTCATTTCCGTACAATTTGTTTCTCTCTTTTTAAAAAATTTTCGAAGTTAATTTTATATACAATTTGCACCAATATTTTTTATTGTTGAAGAACAAGAATAATACAAAGAACTGCTGCCATAGTACATTAGTAGAATTCTGGAAGAACACTAACAGAAAATTTTAAAAGTAGACGAGTCACAACGAAGATAAACAATTTATTTAGGAACAACTATTGATTTGGTTTATTTTCATACTTTCAATTAATGAAAAACTAACTATTTAATTAATTGTTTCAAAATATTCATTAAAACCTTTCTTATACTTCAATATTTGTTAAGAAAATTTGAAGTATCTATATAATTAATAATTTATAAAGAAAATTAACTATCGACGCTTTTTAAAAATCTTCTGATTGAATTGATATTTTCATTTTAATTAAAAAACGTTTCAGATCATAAAAGGATTTTGTGTAGTATAATATTTTATATAATAGTAGATTTTACATTAAAAATATTAGACATATGAAAGCATTTTAATCCGGAACAACCAAGGCGTATCAGCTAGTAATCCTATAAAATGCAACCAGAAAGAGAGACGAAGAAACATTTACAATGTTTTACTGTTACTTTTAGTGTTTTTTCGTACAGAATTTGATGGATTCACAATGGTTATAAAGAACAATTCTTTTAATATTTTTGCCATTTTTTACTTACTTTTTATATTTTTGTAAAATTATTCTAATGTTAAAATTAGAATAATTGAATCAATTTTTTCATTAATTTTGAAACTTTATTTAACGTATTTACTATCATTTTCTTTTTACACCAGCGTCGTTCGTGTTCAATAGCATTATTGTCATGTTGAAATGACAATGTTCTTTTGTTTTTTCACTAAGATACAATTTTTTAACAGATTCCAATTTCAACAATTTCTACTTTTTAAATCTAATAATTTTCTGTATTGAATTTAAAATATTTAATTAATTTTATTTTAATCCTAAATGCAAATGATTTTCTGTGTTTGACTTTAAATAAATGTGAAATATTTTGAGTCAAACACAGAAAATTATTTGCATTTAGCATTAAAATAAAATGGATTAAATATTTTTAACACAGAAAATTATTAGATTTCAAAAGTAGAAATTGTTGAAATTTGAATCTGTTAAAAAATTGTATCTTAGTGAAAAAAACAAAATAACATTGTCATTTCAACATGACATTATTGTGGAGTTATTCTAATCAATATTTAATTGACGTTTCTTGAACTTATAATATAGTTAGTTAATTTTACTTTAACTGTTCATAATATTATTCTCTTTCTATAAATCAATGAAAAAAAAGCATGTGCACCTTTGCTTTGAAAACGCCTTTATGCCAAAAAGAACACATTATACATGATGTAAAATTGACTTAAAAACTTTGCTACGAATTTTCTTAGTTTATACTTTTAATACTTGAGGATTGTTAAGAGCTAACTTGAAAAACTTTAAAAGAAGCGTAAGGCAACGTTCAGGTAGATTTTCGATGTCATTTGGCGTTGCGTTTGTCATGTGGCTTTAATGTCACGTGGATTAACTCCATCTCGTGACGAGAGAGAAAGAATCCACCTCTTACAAGAAAAAAAAAACACCTTATGAATATCAAGTTAAAAACGCTATCCAGACATGCATCTCATGGTGTTAATAAAGTGAAAAAATTAAAGAACGACGAGATGCTTTTCTTTTTTTAGGGGAGATACGCGAGATACTTACTACAAACAACTCTTATAAAGCTAACCCTCAATCAAATTTTTTAAATTTCAGTTTGTCATAACATTTGTTAGTTAAGGATTGTTAAAATAAAGATTAAATTAAAATTAATAAAAAATATTTGGTTTTGACAGTTGGGGAAGGGAAAGGGGTCCACGAAACTTACATTGCCTAAGTGCTCTACAAGATTAATCTGACCATGGTTGAAATCCAATAGAAACAGTCTCATGTACATACCAGAAGCTAAATATATATATATATTAAGATTGCATCATATAATTTTAAGTATATTCTCATACTAAAATAAGTAACTATAATGAGTTTAAAATTAAATTTATAGTTTAATTTATTAATGATGTTTTAGTATAGTATATATAACCTAATTTAGTTATAATATTTTCACTATAAATGCGGAATTGTATTTCGTATATAGCTCTTGTCATCATAATTGCTAAGACTTTGAATTGGTAAGCATTTAGTTATATTTTCTCGTTCTTATCTTGAAATATTTTGGAGATTTACTCCTATACTTTTTGCTTTTACCATCAATTGGTTTTCGCAGAACGTTGGCGCCTATAAAATTCGGATTTAATGCGACATAATTGATTCCTAAGATCGATTGGCATTTGACTGTTGGAATTCCAATTCTGGGTTGTCTATTTCATAGTAATAGTTTATAATCTAATTATCTTTCTGTATTTCATTGTATGATTATTAATAAGATAACATTATTTTATATTTAATTTTAATTATTGATTTAATAGGTGTATATACTGAAAATATTATTTGAGTTTAAATTGTTTGTAAAATATTTAACTATATATATATATATATATATATATATATATATATATATATATATATATATATATATATATATATATATATATATAATATCATTCTTTACTGAAGGTGAAGTGTAGTAAATTTTGGTCATGGAAGAGACAATATTTGGCTTAATATTCTTTTATTCAGGCATTGAGGATATTAAGTTATTTCTTCATAGGTAAAGGATTCAGTTTTAACGTAGCTCCATGACCAGTATTCAAAAGGTTACGCCTCAGCGGCGTTGTTGTTGTTGTACGCTTACATGCTGACGTGAAAAAAAAGGCAGACAGGAATGCGCACAAAGTTTAAGTACCCAGAAAAGGGAATTTCCCCGGAAAAGGCACGTGACTCGAGAAGAAAGTTGTAGTGCGCTTATTACGATAGAAGTAGAAGTAATTAAAATGAGGTGTCGTTAAAAGTGATTTAAGAATTAAAGAAGTTAAAATATCACATATATATTCGTTATTGTTTGAGAAAAAATCAGTTTTTCTCCATCTTTGAAAAATTGAGATAGGTGGTGTTGCTTGTTAAATGACAATGTATTGATTCCATTCTGTTGTTTCAAACTCAACATATTAATTTACCTTCTCCTTTGGGATCATTCGGGTGACGAAAGATTTTTATTTTGACGACAGTCAGGTCTCTTACAAAAAAGATCCAATTTTTAGAATCCCTACCTGCAGGTGACCCTTGATGAAATCTACAAGGCTGGATTCTATTCTGCTTTTTCCAGTAGTACTTTTTATTAAAGTTGCTTACTTTTTCTTATAAAATGTTTTTTTAAAATATTAATTTAGGTAATTTCAAACACATTGATACATTCTATCCATTTTCATTATCGCCACAGTAGATATCAAAACCCCTCTTTAGCGACCGTAATTAAGTGCAATCTCGTTTCTCCCTCATACTGTCCCCCGCTCCTTTCTGTTTTTTCCGTCGCTGCGGTATTTACATTTCGCTAGCGTTCTTCCTCATCCGCCCTTCCGCCCCGTATGAAACCACCTCGGTTATCAAACGTGCGCTCCTCGTGTGTTTATGCGGAAGGGGAAGATTGAATCTCAGCTGTGCTTGATGAAGACAAGGAAGTTCTTTCTCCCGGGTCCTGGCTCTGGGTTCTTCTCCAGGGCAACGGAGGTCTCCCCGCGAAGACAGATTTATTGCCGCGTCTCTGGTTTCAGGAAATTCGGAAGTCGTTACCTACGTGACTGAAGGGGGGACGAAAGGAATTCCGAGATAAAACGGCATTCTGAGAGTATTTTTTAAAAATTTAAATATGTGCATTTTTAGTGAATCTTGTATAAAGATTGTCAACTATTCCGTTTTAAAATTTCAGCTGCATCTATTTGCCTTTAAGAATGCTTGTATATATTTATTTCATACATTATCATGGATTCATCAGAACTCAATCCGGCGGAGGGGGGGGGGGACAGAGGAACCGGAAGAAAAGTTCAGGAAATGGAGTTCATTAATGTGACATCACAGTCACGTGATAAGTGTACCTGCGCATGCTGCCTAAATACACAACTATATGCATGCTGCCTAAATACATAAATACTGCATGATAGAGTGAGCATGCTCCAGCTATTAAGATCTTATTTTGTGCTGTGTTTTCATTTTGCGGTAACTATTTGAATGCATTATTGTGTAGGTTTTATAACTAACTAATGACAAGTTGAAGTAATCTAATAGGAAATTCAGTAAAATTAGAAATTCGAAAAAAAAATATAAATACAATTCAGATTAGACGTACTCTAACAAAGCCACCGAATATGGATGTTGCAAACGTAAATAGTAAACGCTATAGATCACTTTAGACAAAATTTAAGAACTATTCGAAAAAAAATAATTAAAGTTCTAATGTAAGAACTAGAATCATATTAGTAAAGAAAATATAAAGCATAAAATAACGAATGAATGCAAACAGCAGAAGAATTGTTCGTAACTTTGCGAGTTGTAATTTCAAGATGTGCAATGGATTCTCAATTAAAATTCCAGGTGGGCATTTTGCATGTATCCGTAAGCTTTCCTTTGTGAATTGAATGACTTTCAGTTAAAAAAATGTTATGTATAAAATTTTATTAAGTCTATACCTTTTCGATTACTATTTAAAGCATTATAACATCACACTGCGTTGTTTAAATCAACATATCAGAACTTTAACGAAACCGTAAATTACTTACGAGATATTTTCAAGCAAAAATTCTTGGAAGAAATTTTAACAGGAATACAAAGAATATTACAAACTATATAACTGGGTTGTAAGAATGTAGGCTTTAATTTATTCTCTTACATAGGGGAAAGTGGGGGTGAAACCGGGTAGGTAACCGGGTAGCCTGCTGGAGCTAAAATATTGGACAGAGAGCTTGTCAAATTTTATTAAAATATTCATTGTTTATCGGAGAACGATATATCTTTCCAGGAAAGTCACAGTTTCATTACGTTTTTTATCAATGATTTTTATATAAAAAATCAAATTTATAGTTACTAGTATGGTAAAACTGGGTACACATGTTAACGTTGTGGGAAATTAGGAAAACTCGATTTTCACTGGAAAAGTTGCAATCGTTTTTATTTTATATGACAATTTAAGAATATTAGTTACAAAATTCACCTGTAAAGCAGTTGTCTTCTTCCTCCGCGCCACTGCAGCTTTCGTGGGCACAGATAAGACAGTTTTTATATTAGATTAACCATTCTTCTTTATTTAAATTAGAAAATTCATCATTGAAATATAAATAATCAATGTCTGTTGTGTTTTTTTCTTCGTCAGGGGAAGAATCATCAATACTGGCTGTCCCGGTCTTACAGCACTTGGAGTACCCGGTTTTACCCCGAGTGCAGAGGTTATAGAAAACGAAATCGAACAGCGCAATTATTGGATTAAATCCTTATTGTTTGATAGGGTTTAAATCCTTAATAAACGTATAATAAGCTGGACAAGAAATGGTTTCTAAAAGTGACATGATATTTAAGTAAGGATAGTTTAAAATCAAGCGAACATTAGAGAGTTGTGGTCTTAAAACAAATAAACCTTCACAGAAGCAGTGAATTCAACAGCTGCAGCACTAACAGCTGCTAATTCAGTATCTGTCCGTTAGAAAGAAGAATTAACATTGCCAGAGGTGACCTGGTTTTTCCCCCACTACCCTGTTTTCCCCCATTCTCCCCTACACACGTTTTGTTTGCCGATCAATTGAATACCTAATAAAAGCAAATTTATCCAATTGTTTTGATGGAATACAGGATGATTAGAAATAAACCATCCATTTCCAGAGCACTGTAGAAGAGTGGGGGGGGGGCGACAAGTGAAAAAAATAGCACAAATCCCAGTGGTATACATCGCACAGAACATGGGGAAACGATTAAGAAATAATAGTTTTAAAATGAACTGTAAGAAAAGATAATTTAACAGCCCTTGGCATAAACACATTTCAATAATTTTCGCTCAATGATTCAACTGTAGTCGTGATGAACATCAATTACGATTTATGAGAATTCCTTCTTTTTTTTACTTGAAAACGTCTTTCCGCTCGTTACAGTGATAGTCGGTCGAACTTTCTTGTGTGACAAAATACCGTCAGACTTGAATCGCTAATAACTACGAAACTAATAATGCGAAAAGAATGGTCGACTCCACAACGGAGAGACCATATCTGCAAGAGTTTGCGGCACAGTATTTGTTTTGCCTGTGACGTCATCGTACTAGTGTAGGCGCATGCACGTGATTGTTACGAATTATCTTTATGCAAGGTTGTAAATAAGTGTAGCGTGGAAACGCGTTTAGCTAGGAGGTTGATTCTGGTGTCATTTTAAAAAGTTTGAGGAGTATTACTAGGACTCAAAGTGAGACGATAAAAATATTTATCAGAATATAAGTAAAAATCGGTATTAAATTGAAAATTTCAAATTCCGCATGTTTTTTTTATTATAACATGCAGAGTTTTCTTTCGAATTGTACGAAACTTACAGAATACTTGACAATACGTAGAGGAAACATTGTATTAAAATTTGAATTCAAAAATTTGATTATTACGGGAAATATGAGTATTTGTATTAAATAATGTTTCACTGAGCACACGCGAAATGTAGTTCTATATATTGTCAACAGATGGCGCTATCAAAAGCTACTCCAATTAAAACATAAGAAAGACGCAGTTCGGGTCCACGCCGTAGATATTACGTGAAAACGTCGGGATAAAGTCATAAAACAAGTGTTTCGTATTAATATGTAATTTAATTATCACAATCTCTTTAATACAATATTTACACAGAGTAGTATAATGGTTACAGAATATATAAATCACAAGTTTATCGCATGTAGCAAGGGTCTGTGGTTGCTTGTGATTTATCTATTCGGTAACCATTATACTACTCTGTGTAAATATTGTATTAAAGAATTGATAATTAAATTACAGATTAATTCGAAACACTTGTTTTATGATTTTATTATGACGTTTTCATGAAAAATCTACGGCGCGGACTCGAACTGCGCCTTTCTTATGTTTTTTTGATATAGGAGTGCAAAAGATATATAACATCTGTGATCAACATCCAATTGACAAGTTAATTAATGCATATAAGGCAAAAGAAAATTAAAGTAAGTTAAATATTGAACAGTTCACTGAAGGAAAATATTTAAAGGAGATTTGATCCTGTGGTCCTAAAAATCGTAGCATGGTAATGTTTCAGACTTGATTCATCTTGTCTGTATATTATTTTTACAGATTTAATTATATAGCAAAGATAACGTGCACACACAAAAAAATTATTCAATATCGTCGCAACGCGCGCTTGTTTAAATGCAGTCATTAAAACAATTAAAAGTATTGTTGTAAAAATACCTAAAAATATTTTTACAAATTTATTAAATCTGGACAAAATATTGTGCGGGAAAAATTGGTATCACTGAAAAACGAATTTTTTGCATTTTAAAGTGGTTGTATTGGATGCTTGCTTGGGTGATAGCGCCAAGGCACTTTTATCCTATAGGAAAAGTGGTAGAACCTTAGAGTGATGCTTCGAAATTATTGATGAAAACCGTTATTATTTCTATTAATTTTTAATTAAAAATCAAATTAAAATTTTGAAAACCCTTTTTCAATTCCTATTATTAGTTTAACTCTCCCTATATATAGTATGCAAACAATCAATAAGGAAAAATAAAGCAAAATTTAATTTTTTTTAAAAAAAGTTATTTATAAAAGAAAGCAAAATTTAAAACTGGAACATGAAAAAAAAATTTATTATCATACAATAAAATCAAAAGAAAAAAAGAATTTAATTGTAAAAAGCCATGAAGTTAGAAAAATTACGACAAAGTTTAAGATGTGCGCCATTGTAGCAGCAAAACAAAAAACAGAGAACAATAGACAGATATACCAATAAAGCCAAAATTAAAAAAAGAAGGCCTTCTTTTTTTAATTTTGGCTTTATTGGTATATCTGTCTATCTCCCTATATATATTTATTTATATATCTTGTTCAAATTTTCAATCGTTAATAAAATACTTTTTATTCATCCACTCAAGTTCAAATACATTTTTTAAAACTTGTAGTGGATGACACTTGATGTTAATACAGTTTTTTCAAATATTAATGCATTAATTAAATTGAATTAATTAATTTTAGTTTTATATGAGAGAAAAATTTCTAAAATAAAATTTTTCTTTGTTGACCTAAGTAGGAATTGACTTAAACAAATTTCTTTTTATATTACTTTTTGGTGAGCACTTTCTACCCAAGAATCAAAGGCCTACCAAATTTCGTAGCTCTCAGACCTCTACTTGTATAGTCTTATGAGCGATAATTTTTGCTTCATGTTACTTGCATCAAGCAATTTACAGATATTATCCCCAAGGGCGGCTCGTGTTTAGGGACTGCGGTACTGCAGCTTCCCCCCCCCCGCCCCAACTTTTCTCATTGTGTAAATTTAATTAATTTATTTTATTTGCCATTTAATATTTAAATTTATCAACAATCTAACGCAATTTTGCATTTAACAATTACAATATTCAAATGAAATGCGAAGAAAAACCTACGCAGAAAACGATGTTCCCTATCTTATTTTTTCACTACCCGAAGAATAAAAGCAGGGGTCTATTCTGGTACCCCCGGTTGGGTTGGGTTCCGTTGGTAACGTGCGGAACCCAGCAACCGAAATTTTCAAATAATTTGACTGAAAGTGACAATTCAAACGGGAACTGTGGATACTTCCAGCTCCGAATTCCGCCTGCGCAGTGATGCTGCGCAGGCTTTCCTCTACCATGTTTTTAAGCTGAAAAGGTACTGTGAAAATCGGCAGTTCCCGTGACATTAGAAACGGAATTTTAAACGTTTTTTTGCTCGGAAATTTTTTTCGCGTTCTAGAACATTTAATAGAAATAAAGAAATGAAAGATAATTAATGATAAATAAAAATTTAATTGAAAAAGTTTTTTATAGTACTGGAATTTCTTGCAATCCAAGATTTTTATGATTTTTAGTTATAAATGCTGATGAAATGCATAATAGAAATTTTTCGCAATACAAATATGTTTTCAAAATTTTCGTGAATTTAATATTCTGTACCTTTCTATTTGAAATCATGATCCATTATCCCAAATTAAGATTAGATAATTTCAGATTTAGTTAAGAACAATGATAAGTATATTCCCAATTTAAATTATCACAGTCCACCTTTAAATAGATGTAATAGAATAAATTAATCATTTTTTTCTCCTCTTGGCAATTCCTGTTAGTACATAATACATCAGAGCTTGAACTCAGCTTTCTAACGTTAAAAAAAGAATAAAATATTTTTTGACCTACACAATATGAATGGGGATACGATTATATGTAACTGTTTTGACTTCAATCGATAAAATTTTTTTTAATCGTCGCAAAACATTAAGATTAATGTTTTTGTTCTTTCGCTGAAAACAAAACAAGAATGGAGAATTTTTAAGTAATTTTTAATGATACTGTTACAAAGCTATAAAGTTGTTTCCCTGAGATGCTAATCTTGGCGACCAACTTAGCGACAGATTTGGCGATCATTTTGGCGACTTGGCGGCGAAGTTGGCGACAAAAGGAATTTTCTAGAAGGACCTCGAAATTTGAATCTATTTCTACTAGCTTCATGAACTTTCTGCAGATTACGTCACTTCCAACATAATGAAGTCACTTCCTGTTGAAAAAGTATAAAAGCAAGATCAAGCCAAGAAGAGTTAGTTGGATTTTGATCAGCAAGCAAGCTGGTGAGCTGACAAGAAACCTTTGAGCGCTGTGTTGAGATTTATTGGTAATCTCTGCTGCGAATTTTTACGAGTGCTGTGTCAATACTTGTGTTACGTTTCTTTTCCTAGAATATTTATAAAATAAAGAGCTTTATTTTTTTAAATCCTGCTTATTGGATTGCATTCACGTACACCCACAAGACAATTTTGTTACAATACTAATAAATAGTACTGCTTACACTTCTGTTTATATTAGTTATACTATTACATTGTTTTCCGTTAATTAATAAGAAAATTATTTTATTTCTGTTCTATACTGTCATTTTAATGTTATTTTTTTAAAATGTAGTAAGGAATACAGAAAACGGAACTGAAAAACGAATTTCGAACTTTAATTTTTTAATTAAAATTAATTTGTTAAAATACTTACCTATTCGAAGAAAAGATATTATTATTTATTCATTAAATATAAAACTACTTCATGTTAATGAAAAAAAGCCAAAAAATGTAAGCGGTTCAAATATGCTATACTGCGCAGTGGAGGATTAAAGATGCGCAGGAATGACAGCACCCCCAAGTTTACATAACACGAGCCGCCACTAATCCAGACTATATATATTATCATGTTAACCCGTTAACGTCCGAATTAATTCTACTGAATGTATTTTGATGAATATCTCAAATCTAAAGGTACTTTTCCGTTAGCCTGGCGCAAATGTCGCCAATTGTGAACCAAACGCGAGCCAAGACGCCTGACGCAAATGTCGCCAATTGTGAACCAAACGCAAACCAAGTTGCCGGGCGCAAATGTCGCCAATTGTGAACCAAACGCTAGTCAAGTCGCCTGGCGCAAATGCCGCCAAAATTTGGTGGAATTCTACATTATTTGACGAATTTTCGCTTGCGCCCGGCTAAAATGTCGCCAATTGTGAACCAAACGCGAGCCAAGTCGCCTGGCGCAGATGTCGCCAAAATTTGGCGGAATTCTACATTATTTGACGAATTTTCGCTTGCCCCCGGTTAACGGAAAAGTACCCATCTAAGTTATTATGGACTATTTAGAGTAATAAATGTGAAATTCAAGCAATTGTTTTGATAGTTTTGAAATTATAGCCAGTCCTCATTTGAGGACTCTGGCCGTTCCAGCGATAAAAAGTTAGTCTTGTTAGTGAAGTCAACAAGCTTTGATACAACATATAAAAATTGTAATAAAGACCTAATCACAGCATTTTTTAAAATTTTTATACAAATTTGATTTAAATAATTTTATATTTTTTAAATATTTATCAAAAATACAGTATGCTCTCTACTATCCGTGCGCGGATTATCCGGTTTGCAGATTATCCGTGCTCATTCCGGTCTCACCAAAAAGTTTAAAGAGAAACTTTTTCACGCATGTAAAATCGATGTTGATGTTCAATCGAGAGATTCATTCCGTGAAACTAGTGAGCCGTGACCGCGGAGGCTAAAAAATAGATATTTTCTTTCTTCCTCCACGTTCAGTCTCTACCGATTCAACCCCTAATTTTCCGAGAAATGAATCATGAACTTCCTCGTTCTCGTACGAACACGCTTCTACCTGACACGTCAATCTTGAACGTTTTCGTCCTCTTTCAATTTCGCACGTGTTCCTTTAGTTTTTGCGTCCTGTTTATCGTCATTAGTAGCGTCAATTTTTTTACTTGTAAAAATGAGTGGTGTGAAACGAAAACGAAACGTTTTAAATGCTAAACAAAAATTAGAAATCCTTCAAAAACTTGATAATGAAGAATGAGCTAGTACTGATGCAGAAGATGTACTAAATGAGGGAAATACAATTTCTCATTCTGCTGCTCTACAATCTGTGGAAACTTTGTTACATTATACGGGACAAAGAGGATTTGATTACGGTGACGTTACTGCGGTTCGTAAAATATGTGTCGATATACGACAAGAGATGAACAAACAGCAGAAGCAAAGACGCATTACAGATTTTTTAAAGCAGTAAATTTTAAAAGGAAAATTCCTAGTTTGATGTAATACAGCATGCAAATGTCAGTAATTTTTATATTTTTATACTGATATTGATTTTTTCTTTAATGAAAAGGAGTCTTCGGATTATCCGTGTTTTTCTACTGTCCATGCGATCCCTCCCGGTGATTAACCCCGGTAATCGGGAGTGCACTGTATAAACGAAATTTTGTGTTTTTACTAATAAAATTTTTGGCTTTCCTAATAATAACGATAGATATACTGGACAAATTAAAAAAAAAACGTACATAACACGTTAATACATAAAATGCTTTAAAATTCATAGCATTCAATAAATACATTTATATACACAAACATCATTATCATCCCTAAGTAAAGAGTAATCTGGAGTATCTTTTACTTTAGTAGCATATCTAAGCTTTTCATATAAAATAAGGTCATATACTTCCTGAATGAATTTTTTAAAAAAACATTTCTTTTACACTGGAGCATTTCATTTAAAAGATTTCCGAAATTTTATTTATCCTTATTTGTTCATTGAATTTTGAATGTACAGGATCAACTTTTAACCAATTTATTTTTGTATTTTATTTTTGATGAAGGTGGTCCCGCATAATTTTCATCGAAAGCGATAATATTCATTAATTTATCAGAAAATATTCGATTTCTGCTATATCAGACACTGCAAGTATAGTTGTAAGTTAATCATCAAAATCTTTTTCAATTCCTACTGTTAGTTCACACTCTCCCTATATATATTTATTTATATATCTTGTTCAAATTTTCAATCGTTAATAAAATACTTTTTATTCATCCACTCAAGTTGAAATACATTTTTAAAAACTTGTAATGGATGACACTTGATGTTAATACAGTTTTTTCAAATATTAATTCATTAATTAAATTTAATTAATTAATTTTATTTGTTAGAGCATCGCACAGGTTACGATCATGGTGTAGGGATAAGAAATGCGGAACGGGACTCTGTGGCGCAACGGTAGCGCGTCTGACTCCAGATCAGAAGGCTGCGTGTTCAAATCACGTCCGGGTCAAGAGATTTTCTCAAGACGTATCATTTTTGCACTTAATTTATATTCTGAAAAATATCTCTTGTTGGCAATTGCATCCAAAAATGTTTAGTTCCCCGTTTGAATGGATAAACTTAGGTCTATTTTTTTCTTCAATTCTTCCTACTATTAGTTCACACTCTCCCTATATATATTTATTTATATATCTTGTTCAAATTTTCAATCGTTGATAAAATACTTTTTAATCATCCACTCAAGTTCAAATACATTTTTTAAAACTTGTAGTGGATGGCACTTGATGTTAATACAGTTTTTTCAAATATTAATTCATTAATTAAATTTAATTAATTAATTTTAGTTTTATATGAGAGAAAAATTTCTAAAATAAAATTTTTGTTTGTTGACCTAAGTAGGAATTGACATAATTTTTTTTTATATTACTTGTTAATCGATTAACTCGTTAGCGACGGGTGGAATTTCAATAATATAAGTTTCAATTTATTATGAAAAGAAATATTATCGAGCTTTATCTTTCCTAAGAAACTTACGACACATGGTTATTAAACTATAATTTCCTAAAAATAAGATAAAATACAAGTATTTGCTTTGGAAGAGTTGAACGCGCGAAGAAATGAATAATCCTGGAAACTTGAATAAAAGTTAGCTCCAACGCCCAGCGTCCTCAATTAACAGCATTAAATAACGTCATATTTGAAAAGGAAAATTTCAAAAATACAAAATAATTTACGACCATATGTCTATGTAATACTTTAAAATAAAGTATTATAATAGGCGTAGTTACTCATATTGTTTTTAGTTGATGCAGCTGCGCGAAAACCAAATGCACCTGCGAGGCTTGAAAAATATCAAAACGGCGATACAAATCACGAAATTATGAACAGTAGCAGCTGCATGAAAATTTGTAGAAATGCTCATCGTAATGTCATCTACCATTGTTAAAAATAAAAAATCTTTTCAAGAAATCAAAAAGATTCTACACACTGTTTTATTCACTGTCCTCTAATGGCGTTAATGGGTTAAAAACACTGCCTCATAATGGCCCAAAAGTCACATTGATCATTCATAAAAAATTTGCGAAACTATGTTCATGGCCGTAAATTCAAGTTGAAATCGTCTGCTGGGAGAAACAACAACAACGTTTACATTTATAAATTTCCGTTTAATTATTCTTAATTTTATTTACGTTCTCTTTTAATTCAACTTACATTTTCACTAATGTTTCATCAAAAATTATCTATTGGTTATAATTTCATATTTATTTTTTCGTTTCGTTGAATAAACATTTAAAAACTGTGCTCTAAGAAGAAAGATTTTTGTTTATTAAATTTTGTTAAGGGCGAACTTTGTTCTTAAAGGAAATTAAAATGATGTATTTCTGTCTGTGCTTTTTCATTTGATACAAGTTCCGCATTCGTTCAAAAACAGCTTTATTTTTTCGTTTCGTTGAATAAACATTTAAAAACTGTACTCTATAACTAAAAACCTTTTTTTAATACATTTTGTTAAGGGCGAACAATGTTTTAAAAGGAAGTTAAAATTATGGATTTCTGCTTGTGCTTTTTCATTTGTTACTAGTTCCGCATTTGTTCAAAAACAGCTTAGTGATGAACAAAATAACTTATTCTTTTGTCTACGCAGACAAAGAATTGTTTCTATTGTTTAACTGAGATGTCTGAATATAATTTCAACAAAATACATTTAATATTATTTGGTAATCTTACCTGCAAATTAAAACGTCATGGAAGTCGTTGCAAATTTCGTTTAGATTTAGAAGATGGTGGTTGTCAAACTTCGTGGAAACTTTTATTTCTTATTTTTCTGAGATGGAATATATAACTTATTTAAAAAAAATTATCTTTATTACGTTTTAGTGGTACAAAAGCAAGTTTTTGCCAAACTGCTGGTGTAACATGTCAAATTAAGCTTCTATAATTAAGCTTTGATAAAACTGCAAGCTTTTGTTAACCTGAAAAAGAATTGAGCTATCTCAAAACTATCAACCACAGGGCATAGAACTTGTATTTTATAACAACATTAGGATAATAGAAGCTCATATATTAATACTGGATGTTCATAAAGTTAATATGCTATTTAGAGCATTTTAATTTCAGAAATATGTATAATGGAAGGAATGTGTTAAAAGTATCAAAAGGCTTGATGTATATAGTTTTTAAAATCTTGAAATTTTATTTTCAAAAAATTATTTAAGAAATTACCTTTGATTCATATCTACATCAAAAGAGAACGTGAAGCGAGGTTTTTAGTTAATAGCATGATTAAAACCTACCGCGCATTCTAAAGAAGGTTTAGGATACAGTTCAAGAGAAAAGGCATACAGAATGCATTTAGTTAGAATAACGCTTGGTTTGAAGCTACGTGAGGCCTGTTGTGGAACGGGTCTCAGAATTTTCAAACATGGCCACTGTCTTCACTGTGACATCACACCAACGAAAGGATCTTTGACTTTCGATGGCTGATTCATTGTGTACTCAGGCTACATATACTGCAGATCTTCGGTAGAATTGATTCTAGAACTCGCGATCTTTCGGTTTTGCGAGGGCTGTTATGAAACGGCTGTCATAATTTTAAAACATGGCCACTGTCTACACTGTGATCACACCAACGAAAGGAGCTTTGAGTTTCGTGAAGATCTTCGGTGGAATTGGTTCTAGAACTCTCAATCTTTCGATACCGAATCTGAGACCAACCAACAAGTCACCGCAGCGTGCACCTGACAAGAATTCCATATCCAACTGGATGTAAAAGTTTAAAGAAGCCAAGAAAAAACACATAAAAATATTAAATTGGTTGCGCAGATTTGAAACATAACACACGAGTACGAATTGCCTCCATTATTTTAGTTTCTCATTATATTTTCAGCATTGTAGGAGTTTTCTGGCATTTTTATTGTGTTACCAAGACATCATTTGAGGTTTTCTGACCGTCAGTGTATACTTCACATGGCATTTGTCCATACTTAAACTGAATCTGTCATTAGAGATGTTGTATGTTTCAAACTGAGTGCCTAATAGCTCCGAAATCCGGCTGTCTAATTGCGAAGCAGGCCTCATGGTCTGTCTAATTGCGGATGATCGCTGGAGTGTGAAAAACGTCAACGAGGAATTCGGCTTTCACTCCAAATTATTCCGATGACAGATGCCCAAGGGAGATTGTACAGTGGCATTGCGAGATAGCGCCCGTTTATAAACACAAACACGGCCATTTTGATCTCGGCTATAAATAAGGCGCATGAAAAAGCTGTTGCAGATTTTCCCCGGACGATCTTTTTAGGTATATAAAATCAAGAGGGGAAGGGGAGTCATTTATAAACAAGGTTTAAAAATAAAGCAGTCGCAAAAATATTTAATTCGTTCCATCAAGGCACAAGTCTGTATTTTACGCTTGGTGTAGCATCGCCTTTTTTCACTACTTCCTACTATCTGAATTTTTTTTCAGGAACAAGAATAATTTTTTTGATCGTGGTGGACTATCTTTGATTTTATGATAAAAACGGAATAAAAGGCATTTTGTGTGTCTTCGGAAAGGAAGGCAGAGATTTTTATCGTTATTTCACTCAGCGTATAAATTTTGCCTAATATACCAGAATTTGGATTTATTTCGCAGAATAGAGTTCATTCATGGTCACGTGATAAACGACTCATTAATTTAAATTTGGGATTCACTGCATATGCTGTATTTGCTGAACTCAACGTCAGGGAAAATTCTTTTTCTTTTTGAAATTATTCCTTATTTTTTTTTTTGCTTTACGTTTTCTTTAGCTTTCCAGTTATTATATAAGATCCATTTTTTAAACTTTTAAATCGTCTAATTTATTTTACATCGTTTTCTAGAAAATAAAAAAAACAGCAAAATGCAAATTTTACATTAGTTTCATTCAGGTTTGTTAACTATATATAATCTGTTCTAATCTAAACTGTATCGACTTTTTTGAATTTATATTAATTTAATTTTATTTAAATCATTTATTAAATTAACTTTTTATTTTTTAAGCTAGTTGATAGATCGGTTCACCAGCGTATTGGAAAAATGCTCAGAAGAATACAGTAGGCTCAAAACCTTTCCTTCGATTTTCACGAATCGCACTTTGAATAATATGGAATTGTTTAGTGCAAACTTGAAAAACAAATTCGTATGACAATCATTCTTTGCATTATAATAGCTGAAAGCCTAACAATTGCGCGTTTGACTAGTCGAAAATTTCGTTCAAAATGTAAACTCATAGTCATAGCACAGCGTATTGTAATGACAGGTGAATGCGCAGTGATGCAGTATATGGCATATGGCGACATGAGCAAATGCGCTTTTCATAATACTAAGATGAAGTGACTTCATAGGTATTTATTAGTAAGAATTAGATACATTAAATTAGTAGCATTTAATTCTTAGATAGATTTGAAAATGTTCTTCAATATTTATTAATATTTTCTTTATAGTATTCTTTTATAATTTAATATATTGAGGATCGCTAGCAAAAATGTAATTAAGAATAAGAGAGTAATTAAGAATTAAGAACAAGGTAGAAAACTTTGGAATTCTGAGAATTCAATAATCGCCGTTCAAGGTACATTTATTTCTTTAAAAAGAAAACCAACGCGAATTACTGAAATCATCTTAACAATTTACATTATGGACGAGCTTTCTGTTTTGCTTATTTTGGGTGCACAGAACTTCCTTACCGAGAATCCACTTCCTGGTTTCCCTTTTACGAAGCATTATACAAGAAATCGGTCCTGGGCACGAAAATTCTACATTATCCGAAATAATCAAAGCAGAACACTCGTCAATAAGCATTGTGTTAAAAATTCAGGAAAGTAATTTGATTTTTAATTAAATAATAATTGAATTCAATAAAAAAATATTTGACACATGAATTATGTTAAATACAAAACAAAAAAAATTACCTGCATCAAGGAGAATTATTCCTTTCAGCGTAATTGAGCACGAAAATAACATTCGGTAAGAATCCTTGCCGAAATGATGTATTCGTATTCGGCAGTTTCTGAAAACAATTAGACGCAAAGAGTAAAATTAGGTAAGATACGAAAAATCGTCTGCAACAAATTGAGTTATTCTGTGCAGAATAATGAAGAAGGTTTGACAGGGACGTTACATATTTGTATTCGACAGTTAAAACACGTCGAAAAACCCGATCTTTGATTTTTCTAAGCATAAGATGAGTGACATTATTAACTGTATAGAAAAAAATGATCCAGGCTGTAATCCTCACAATGAAAAGGCAAGACCTGAGAAAGGTAAATATATTTTCTGCCATTTAAAAAATTGAATCGTTTGTTTAAAATGGAAATCCAAAAAGCAAAATGAGATCTTAAAAATTATAAATTTATCTCATAAATAAAATAATTAATAATTCTTTGATTTAAAAAAAGTACACAGTTGGAGATGTCTCTTTTTCTTTAAATAATTTGCTTAACAGAAAATTAAATGTAAATTAATGTGTGATAATTTATACTAGAAGATTCGAAAAATATTGCTCAAACTGAAAAACCGGGATACATTTGCATAATTGTGTTGAAAAAGAACGATTTATTGAAAAAGGCACAAAAGAGATGTAAATATTCGATTTGCAGAATGCATACATTTTAGCACAGTGTTTAGGATTTTCGTTCGCATTTCGACGATGCCTTTCAGAATAACTACAACTGAAAAAATTATTTTTTTGTATAGACACATTTTAAGAATGAGAGTGTACACTTTTACCTAGACCAAATCAGTAACAATTCCAAGGTAGCTCGTATCATTTACGAGTTTCGGTTTAGACTATTGTAAACTGAACTTTTATGAGCAACATTAACCTTTCAAATGCCATTATCTCAAAACTTAAAAACTGGAACCGTTTGAATTGGAGCGTTGATAGTTTATACGGAAGATTAAGGGAAACAAAGAAGGTAAAAAGTATAAACTATAAAGGTTATACATAAGATGGTTAAAAAATATAAATGAAATTGATAATGGTGAAATACAAAAATAAGCACATAGATGCTATTAAGCATTTTAACAAGATTTTAATTATATCATTAATATAAAAGCTTATAAATACAAAAGCTCATTAATAAGCTTTTGATTGCGAGCGATATTTTTTAACTGTTCGCAAGGAACAATATTGGTTCGAGTCTAGTTTTTACAACTTATTATCTTAAATTTTACGTTCTAAGATATTTTAGTGATAACTATTTTAATGTATACCTTTTTACCAATTGTTTTCTACGACCGCCTGGTTCATAATATAATTAATGTAACAATTTAATTAAAAGAAATTAAACATTCGTTTTCTTGAAGCTATACCACGAGATGACTTCAAATTAAAATTTCTGAACCAAATCAGTTACTATTTTTGAAGGATAAAGCACAAAACTGAAGACTCAAATCACCGACTACAATAAGCCAGGTAAAATAACAGCGACAAAAAAGTGATTTTTTTTATGAAATTACACTAAAAAAATAATTGCAAAACACTTTTGCCATGCATGTCAAGCTGGAAGATTCCTAAGAATCATGTAAACAAACTCTCAACTTATACAGGTCTAAACGTGACATAATAGCTAATTTCTAAACCGTTAGAGACAGGCATATACTTCCAACTGGAAAATGCTTTAAATGACGTAAAAAATAATATCTTATGTTGTTTGAGTCAATGTGCTACTGCAAAAATTACGAAGTCTTCATTTTTACACAGTCCCCAGGTCCTATTATTCAGATTTAGTAAAATATTCTTGACACACTAATACTTTAAACAAAAAAAAAGTTGCACTCTTCTATAATTAAAGCTGACCGAATTATGGATCTTTGAATTTCATAATTTGAAACCAATCAGCGACCGCGTCGAGCAAAAGCTGGGCGTTGATTGGAGGATCTTCCTCGAGGTGGCCATTGAAATGGTCTAAAATAGTCTAAAACAGAGATATTCAACGCTTCATAAATTGGTCAGTTTTAGTCGCAGAAGAGGGAGATTTTTTTTTGGTTAAAAGGTTAGTGTGTCAAGGGTATTTTACTTAATATGACCAATAGGACCAGAGGACTGTATAAAAATTTAGACTTCGCAATTATTTCAGCAGAACATTTATGCACTCAAAAAGCATAACATATATATTTTACGTCATTTAAAGCATTTTCCAATTGCAAGTATTTGCCTGTCTGTAACGGTTTAGAAATTAGCCATTGGGACGCGTTTAGAGTACGATTTCTTTCAAGACTCTGAA
>BGPR01001707.1:195883-214235 GCA_013235015.1 Araneus ventricosus
GGGACGAAAATACTTTGATGTCTAATACCTTTGATATAAAACTTGCTTTATATTAAATATTATAATGCACAAAACCCTCTCATCGTTTGTAACTTTAAAAAAAATTAAAATCTGTAAAGAACTAATTAATAAAATGCGGGAGCTTTTTAAAAATATTCGACTTTCTCTTCAGAATAAAAAAAGAATTAAAATAATATTGACAGAATTAAAAATGAATATATTCTAGAAAACTCCAAATAATATATATAATCAGAAAATTACTCTAAGAATCAACGAGCAAAACGCTAAGTAAAAATAAAAACAAACTAAGTACAATTCTCAGGCGGAAAGCATAAGGTCCTTGTTAAAAAATAGCAGGACCAACCGACAATGTGGCCTTACACATTTATTACTTCGAAAATTAATAAAAATAATCTATTTAATTAATTGTCACGAAGCTTTAACTATAACTTCCCTCATGCCTCATAGCATTTGTGATCAAAATTTGAATCATGAATACTATGAGTTATACAGAATGTTAAAGCTTTCTGTTTTTTGAAGAAGAAAAGCATCCTTCGGAAGGTTGAACCTTGAATCTGTAGACTCAGTGATGGATTCCCAACTAGGGTATTAAAATTAGTAGGCGTTTCTTCTGTTTCGTTCAACGGCTAATACAGAGACATAACATAAGGTTTAGATTTCTGATAACGTACAAATTATTTTTGCTTTTCCTTTTTATTTATATAGATGATTCACAGCATTTGTGAGCTAAATTTGAAGAAAATCTATTCAGTAATTTGGAATTCTACAGCTTACAAACTATTTATGCGCTTCATTTTCATTACATTATTGTTCGACGGATATCAGCAGAAGGGCTTGAACTGAACAGAGTTTTTAATTAATGAAAAAGTAACTATTAAATTAATTGCGACGAAACTTTCTCTAAAATCTTCATTTTACTTTACAGTATTTGTGAGCAAAATTTGAATAAAATCTATTCAGTAGTTTAAATTTCTATACCGCACGAAAATGCCGTTTTAGTTTTATTTATATAGATTAAATTAAATAAACAGTTAAATTAATGGAACAAAAGGAAATAGTTAGAAAAACATTTATATTTTCAATATGATGTGTGACTTAAATGAAAAAAGTACAGGATATAGGAAACTAGTTATTGTTAGAAAATTAATGTGACTTAAAATCTAGACATAATTATAAATTAACGCATTCAAAAATTAATTAGGTAGCCATTTTTCTGAATTATTTCGAATATGTGACTTGGTATAAACTTCAAAAGCCTTTCCATCTGCTCCAGTGGTATCTGATTCAATGCTGAGAGTTATTCCATGTTTAAATCATTCCTGTTCTGATAATGGCATTCACCACGATGATCTGGATGAACAGTTGAGCCCCAAAAATTCTTAATGGGATTAAGATCAAGGCTGCGGGATGAACATTTTATAACTTGGATATGCCAAGTTATGAAATATGATAATGATGATGTTCTCAATTATTCTTTAATAATTTAATGTTATGATAATGATGATAATTTAATTAATATAATGATATGATATGATGTTATGATAATGATTAATAATGTTATGGTAATGATCAATAATGTTATGATAATGATTAATAATGTTATGGTAATGATCAATAATGTTATGATAATGATTAATAATGTTATGATAATGATGATAATTTAATGTTATGATAATGATTTAATTTAATGTTATGATAATGATTTAATTTAATGTTATGATAATGATTTAATTTAATGTTATGATAATGATTTAATTTAATGTTATGATAATGATGATGTTCTCAATTATTATTTGGTACTTTTTGTTGAATGGATTATTGTGTTATCCTGCTGGAGCACCCAGTTTACCCCAGCATTGAGCTGTGAATAAGGCAAAAGGTTGTCCTCCAACATTATTTTGTAAATTAGCTTTTCGTTTTCCATTAAGAACGGCCAGACATGTTTTACTACTTTTAAAAAAGCCAGGTCAGGCCATCACGGAGCCTCCACCAAAGTTTCGACTGAATATTTTCTGTTCTTGTCTAATATTCTGCCAATAATACCTTAAGCCATATAGGTCGTCTAAATTGAACTTTTTTCATCTAACCAGACCCGAGTCCTACTCCTTTATCAACTTGCTGTGCAAACTGAAGCGTCCATGTGATGCGTCCACTCTACTGACCCAACTGAAGCGTCCACACTAGCGTCCATGTGATGAAGTTTTAGCATTAGCTTAGCTTACAATTTCTTCCATTTCATGTTCGGAGATTGTTGGAGAACTCGTCTTATAATTTGAGAGCTCACATTTAGCTTTAAAGAATTCACAGTTCAGTTAAGAAAAAAAGTTCCAGTAATGGATGCTGTACAAAAGTAGACTTCATTCTTCCAATATTATTTTCGAACGACGACCAATTCTTTTTTTGTAAGCAAGCGGGTCCTTTAGAACATTTTTTACAGCTACTCACGAACAATTCACTATTTTGGCTATTTGGCTTTTAGGTTTCCCAGCAGCTCTGAAGGTTAAAATTTTACCAACTTGCCGTTCTGTGAGAGTCACGCTTTGATGCATTTCAAAAATTTTCGAATTTAAGTGCACTTAAGAAACAATTTGTTAACACCCTACAGAATAAACAACAAGCATGTAAAAGACGCAATTCATTCCAAATATAAATTAAAAGTCAGACGATATAAAAGTTTTTATTAAATATTCCATAAAAAAATGTGAAAAAATATCTTTCGAAATTAATACTAATGAGAAAGGTCGTTTGCTTTATTTTTAACTCTATTTTATCATGTGACACTTTTTGTGAAAAATAAAGAAAAGAACAATGGCTAATCGCAACTTTGATCAGTAATTTTTTTATCACAAAATGCATTTATTTAATCAAAATCTACCACAATGTAGAATTTCATACCTCAGAATTTCATTTTTAATTAATATTTTGTCTTTTGTCATTTTTTGTGAAAAATAAAAGAAATAAAAATCGCTGGTGGAAACACTGATCACGCTTTTAATCGTAAAATGCACTTATTCGAACAAAAAATATGAAAAAAACCCCAGAATTTTGTACCTGTGAGTTTATTATTTTATTCAGATTTCACGTAATGTTAAAACTTTAAAAGTTGCTCATTTTTTATAAACATTTTTTTTATTTAACAATCATACTAATTTTAGAAGTATTTTTCTAATTTATTCATCTTTCTTTTATCACAGCAAAACTAAACAAGTTGAATCAAACTTTGATTAAAATAAAATGAAAATTTTTGAGTTTATAATTTTGTTCACCAGTGTATTGAGAAAATAATAAACGAAATTATTCTCTTATTTTATTATTATAAATTCTAAGACTACATTAGACAGACTAATATCAAAAATTATCAAGAAAAATGAAGCAATATATCTATTATACAAATTCAAGGATAAATGCGTTTCAATAAATATATTACATAAGCATCATAATGAAAATCAAGAATGAAGCAATAAATCTATTACACAAATTCTTGGATCAAATGTGTTTCGTCAGATTTTTGAAAATATGAATCTTCTGATCCAGTTTAATGAGACAAAGAACAAGTTGTAACAAAAACAAAATTTGAAAGAAAAATATTGAATGTCATTTCATTGAATATTATGAAATATTATCATAGGTTTCAGACGAATCTTATCGTCACTACGCTAAATGACGGAGAAGGGAAACTCTTTCTTTGCTACTGAATTCTTTAAATTTATTCTTCTTATAAAATGCCATTTTTATTTTGTTATCATTTATTGCATTTATTTCAATAAACAATGGTTCAGAAAAATTAAATCTCGGAATTATTTTAAATTCTTAAAATAGGGTAGCATGCAGGTTTCCATGCATAGTATTAGCTTTAATGCTTATTTCATTTATGGAAGCATTTATTATTTATTATATATGGAAATTCTATTGTTCAGTAAACGAAGTTTGGTTTCAAGAAAAGTTAGCTCACTTTTTGTATTTGCTACTTCTACTACGTAGGAATAACAACGATTTTGAAATGGCAGTATTCATTAGATATAAAGTGACTACAGAGAAAAACATGCATCGTATTATTTAAATACTTCAATACAAAATATTTATTAATGTTTAAAACTTGAAAAATTGGACATTATCATCTTAAGAATTATAAACTTTCTTAATCGAATATTTTTTAACAATTAAAACTAGTGATTCGAATTACACAAAATTACTTTTTCAAAAAGACTTTCTGATTCTTTCCTATACATTCAATCCCCTTATAGCACAGTTAATTTGTTCTATGTTATATGGGAATTGTTGAAACGTTTATTAAAATAAAGGATTGAAAATCTAAAAAGACAAAAAAATAAGGATTGTATATCTAAAAAGTCAAAAAGAATAGAAGCAATTCAATTGGTGTGAGCAAGTGCAGAATCATTCAGGAAAAAATTGCGAAATACAAAATAAATATAAATACTTATAAAGGGAATTTTTAATTGTAGAAGAGTTAAAAATACAAAAATAATAGCAAACAACTATAAGAAGTTCTTCTTTTCTTACTTTGTTTAAAATATTGTTTTTAATTTCTCCTTTGTGGATAAATGTTTTTCTTTCCAAAATATTCCGGAATGGGTTCAGGCCTTAGAAGAAATTAATATTAAATTCAGACCTTAAAGTCTTTTTCCTCTACAGAAAACCTATGAAACTACGATAAAACTATAAATCTATTCTAGTTTTGAATCTGCATGGATGAATGACCTCTGATGAAGTCGTTCACCTTATTCTTACTTCTTTTCGTTGTCTGCTATTATTTTTGTATTTTTAACTCTTCCACAATTAAAAATTCCCTTTTTAGTATTTATATTTATTTATTAAAATCAAAATAGTGTGGCAAAAAAAAAAAAATCCGTGCTTATGACGAATATCCAAGTTTGACAAGTCATGATATCTGAAATCGATGTTATCAAGATAACGTGTTGTCGGAGGATTATTGCAAATTTTACACTTTGTTATCAGAATGCTGTGTTATGGAGGGTTGACTGCATTATAATCGGGAGCTGGGGTGTGAGCATGAAATGATTATCACTTCTGTAAAATGCACTTTTTAAAAAACTCTTTTAAATCTTTGAATCCGAAACTCAAGATTATTGAAAAATAATTTTGTATCTTTTTTGAAACTCATTTTAAATTACATTTTATAGAGGTATAAACTAATTAAAAAGCGGCTGAAATTTGTGACACAATTAAATTTATTACCATGATAACACATTTAAAAAACCAAAGATAATAGCAACGTAGAAAACAAATGAATATTTATTAATAAATTTCAAGCACATCGTTATGGCGACGAGCGAGATAAAGTTTTTTGTTCTTAGTTGGAATGATCTATATCTATTTAAAATAATTGCCAAAAACGAAGAATCAGTCCCCCAACCCCAATCACTGGTATTCAACAATTTTTATTTCATTTGAAAGCTTGTTACTCCTAGAAATGTCATCAATGTCTGCCTATCACTCCTTTCCATTTTCGAGAAAAATTGAAAAAATAACCCTACTACTTCACTGTACATTCTCTATGGGAAAAACCATGATAGAATCCCCAGGCCACAACCACTGAACCGATTTACAAATTTTTATTTCATATGAAAACTCATGACCTGTAGATACATCATCAATGATCGCCTCCCCGCACTCTATTTTTGAGAGAAATCGCAAAAGCACTGCGCATTCTCTATGAAGTAAAATCTGTGCCCTCGGCTTCAGCAACTGGATCGATTTCGCCATTTTATTTCGCTACCTTGCAAGCCTAGCTAACCAATCAGTATGCTGCAACTTTAAAATGGTATTTTTTAAACGCTTTTACTAAATTCGAAATGTTTCATGTTTGTATGTATGTAAGGTTGGAATTTTGAGATCGATTTTTCACTCACTTATTAATGCATTAGAGTTCTGAAATTTTGTATATTTATTGGGTCTTGATGACAATGCAATATTTTAGTAATTTTAGAGCTCTAAATTATAATTTTTTTAAAAAAATTAGCAAAATTACGTTTGCACTTGGTAGGTTTCAGGGGCGCCATCTATAGTATTTTTGGGAACTAAAATACTTTACACAGTAATTTAAATGTTTCAATAGAAATAATAATAAATATAAAAAACGCTTTTACCAATGCATTGAAAAAGAAAAAAATGATTTTTTTCTCAAAAATCTGGAGGTCAACACAAAAATCGGAAAAGCGTGAGGCGCAGGTAGAAAAGCTGTAAGTAAATTGGAATTGTAATCACAATTATAATATATTTTATATGATGAATCTTTAATAACATTTCGTTTCTTATGATAATCATTATGGTTTTATATCTTTCTCCCATTGTTTTCAGCGCCTCCTCTCGCTTTTATGATTTTTGCTTTGACCTCCAGATTTTTGAGAAAAAATTATTATTTTTCTTTTTTACTGCATTGGTAAAAGCGTTTTTTAAAGGTTTTTTTATATTTATTATTTACTTGAATGGGATTCGATCAAATCGGCGCCTCAAGAATATATTGCAAAATACGTATTAGAGGAAATGGAAACTTCATTTAGAGCAATACCCTACTACATTTATGGTTCTGAAAACATTTAGGCAAAGTTGTGCAAAATATTAGGGCCAATTTCAGTATTCAAATTCGTTTTTTTTTTTTCATTTTATATCCTGTTCCACTAATCTATATACAGTATTTAAAACCGAAAAAAGTAATGGTTGCCAGCCGCGAATCGGCAAGATGGCGGGTGTTACTAGTATGCAAAATTAAGAAATTCAACAAGATTTAGTAGAAAGATAATAAATCGAGAAGCAATCAACATTGCATGGAATCTGGGGTCACTGTTGCAAACTGTACGTAAGTGTGTGTGATTTTCCGTGCAAACTTGAACCAGCTGCAATAAGCAGCAGCCGCGTCATGCTGTCAAAAGCGCGCATATTCTGACACATAACATGAATTTTAAACGTTGCGTTTAAAACGTAATTAGCTAATCGCATTTTTATATTCGATATAGGATTCGTGAAACTGGATTCATAACAATAGTTTGAAGATAAATTATAAACTTGCTACTTTAATTTTTGGATGTTAATACGTTAGTTATATACAATTTCTGCCACCTTTTTATGTGAATTATTACATTATTAATATTTTACTTGCCCAATACACAAATCCTTCAGACTGAAAACTCAGACAGTGTTTAATGCCGAAATCCTCAAATAAAAACTTTTTCATTTGAAAGAGGTAGATGCGCAATTATCAGATAGCATAAAATTATTCATAAAAATTGATAAATAACATCCGCTAGTTACAAAATATATCAGGTTCATAAGAACCTTTTTGTGCCATTTATTACAAAATAGATTTATGTGAAAGCATACACTGTTGACATATTTAAAATGATTATGAAATTTAAGAAGTCTTAAAATAAAATATGAAGTAAATTTGTTTTAAATATATTTCCAATTTATTTCATATTCGTATGATAATTTGATAAAATATATGAAGTATAATAGCAAATAACAAAAGTACATCAATTAAAATATATAAGTTAGCAATAATATTATTATTAATAAATACATAATACTTTTTCTCAGTTTTTAAGAGTAAAAGGCCTTCGTATATATTTTTGAACTATTTTTTAAAAATGTAATTCCATGGATTATACATAATGCTAAAGTTTTTAATATTCCATTTGATTGTCTTTCATCTTTGCGGCAATTGTATGTTTCAATTTCCATGGCCACAACGGACGTTATTAGCATTGTATGAAACTTTCTTGACACGCTTTATTGACTTATTTTCCGAGCCTACGAGCGGTTTTGCGCCTGTGTCAGAAATAAGAAATCTTTAACAGGCTAAACAAGCAAAAACGCATGCTTGATCCTTGAAATACATGCAGATATGAAAAACCCTTGATATTGTTACATATTGCTGCTGGTCCATTTTTTCTAAAGAAATTTCTCAATAAAATGAGATGCTTGACAACTTGCTTTGTTTTAACCGTTTAACTACTGATGGGACATATACGTCCCAATCACATTTTAAAATTACTACCGGGATAAAAATTACTTTGAAGATCATTGTAATATGTCCCAGTTTTAGAACAAGATCATTTGTGAGCTTTTCATCTTTAATCAATTTTTAGCAAACCAAATGTAAAGGTTGCCACTTTGAATAGATGCGGTGGTCAATAGGCTAACATGGTTATCATTAGGTCTATAGCACCAGGGACAGAATTTACTTTAAGTTATTCTAGTTAGTGCAACAAAGAGAGTAGCTACTGCATCTCATTAGGCGAGGTAACTTGGAAGGTACAAACCACCGTTGACAGGTATGCATTTGTGAACTGGCTAGTGCAGGTGTGAGGAAACTTCACGCAACTCTGAAGGAACTAACTCGTAATAACAATTATAACTTCAATAAACTTAACAAGATAAAAGTAAAGTAAATGGTAATTGAATTAACATGTCGACAACAGGAACATAAAGCAAGGATAAGAGTAAAAGCGAGGCGACAGATAATGCGTGTGCCTTTATAGCACCAAGCTCTTCACTACGCATGAGCAAGATAGACAGCGCACGCAGGACGAAGCTTTTGCCACATCTTACATGACACAGACTACTTCCCCTCCAAAAATCATTATTTACTGAAGTTTGTGCATGTATGTTCATTAGCTTTGATTTATTGGTAAACAATATACATTTTTTCTCAATAATATCGATTAAATATTATAAATATATAAATAAATTTTCGCAGCAACTCATAACAATCATGTTTCATGCATAAAAATGTAATCTTTTTTTATTGTGGGACTAATGTATTACAGCCACCAGAAAAACCCTAGACACCAGACATGCCTGTGGAGGGCGTTATGGAAACGGAATATTCCACCGCATTTTGGGGGGGGGGTGAAGGAAATGCCTTTATTTCATTTGGCGCAGATAGCACCAACGGTAGTCTCGTTTCGCTTTGTATTACAGTCAAAAACGAATTCCTCGCCTAACGAAGTGTGCTATGTTCGCCAAATGTTGCGGTTGAATTTATATCCGTTTACCTCCTTTCTTCGACTCGTCTACTTGCGGCAACCCTGTCCAGGGTTTTTCACCTGGCGGCAGGACAGTATTACGTCGCAGCCTTTGGTTAAAAATGCGCTCGGAGAAAGAAAAACTCCAAATAATTAATTTGGCTCATTTATAAATTTCAAAAAAAATCGTAGTCAAAGGGTTAAAGAAATTCTACAGTCGTTAACTCTGTGGGTTCAAAGCTAGTATTTCATTTTGAATACTGACAGAATAAAATGATTTTTTTTCAATTTGCCGGCTGATATTATTTTAAGCTTTCCCTTATACAGAAGAAAATAGTTACTACATTTTTACGTCATTTCCTCTTCTTTTGCGGTAATAAATGGATCTTTGGTTGTAAAATATTTTCGAAAACGCTGCTTCATTTATTCGACAACCGAAAAAAATGTGCTCCTTAAAAATTTTGCGAGGAACTTTCTCAGTCACTTTTATTGGGAGGAATGAATTAATGTATCTTTTAATCATATTTTAAAATTGATACTTATATCTTATTTATAGCTTCAACTGACGCCTTCTCGAATTCTGACACATTTATTTTATTTTGCTTTTGAATGTTTTTATGGAATTTGAAGTCTTTTCCCCTTCAAATTGATTGGTGTCCGTTTCTTCTTCAAATTTTCACTTTTCAGTGGAAAGATATTTTGAATACCATTTCCCACCACTCTTTTTTGGAATACCTATTCCATGATTTTCATAGTATCTTTTTGAATTGTTAGGTATGAATATATTTATTTGAAAAAATTGAAAACGTAATCTTCCAGATACAGTTTTTTCTTCCAGTTCGTCATCTTGAAACTAGAGAAGGATGCCAAAAACATTACGCGATAATATAAAGTATAAGGGATTACGCATTGCCAAAAAGAACAAATTTTCCAACCTTTTCAGTACATTCTTTAATTTTTTATGGAAAATTTAAAAGACATGCAAAAACCAATTGTATATTCAATATCTCTAATAACAATAATCTAATAATAATATTACTCTCTAGTAATTCAATATCTAGTATAATAATTGGTTTACTGAAATTTTGTTTAAAAAATTTTAATTATTATTATTACTTTTTTTGCTATTTGTATTATTGATTTCTCTCAAGTAGTACGAAATTTGTTTAACTCATTCGGTCCCCATATCTTTCCAACAAACAGTATTTTGACGCCTGGGGCGAACTTGCAACAAGCCGCCCTTTCTTCACATGTCACTTAGGGCACAAAACCAGAAAATAATAACAATAAAAAATAAATAAGTCCCAGGAGAAAAAACATTTTATTAGCAACGTAATTAATCTGATGCCCTCTATCTCTGCAGATAGGTTGCAAAATTGCACGTCCGCCACTGGTCTTTCTTTAACATATTGGCAATTTACTGACAAAAGAAAAAAAAACGAATTAAATACATTAGTTATTCTTTTATGTGCACAATGACTGAACCAGTGCCGCTGCTCTTTCTTAATTATAAAATTGTTTTCCTACATGTCTGATTTTGTCTCCCCTTTGCAAGTGCCTCCCGGGAAGGACCGCACCCCTGTAGCTACGCCACTGCCAACAAATATTTACATATAACAATTTCATATGCTTTTTTAAAACTTTAATAACAAGCTTTGTATATGTTGCAAACTTAATGAAATTTATCGCTCATAATCCTTAATTTTACTGCAATCTGTTTTCTGAAGAAAAAATAATTGCATGATTAATAGTTAAAAAATTTTATTGGGGAGTTTAATTGTTGAAGAAAAAATTTAATCAGTAAAACAAATTTGAAAATTGCGAGACAACTTTTGTGGTTTTTCTTAAATATTAATAACCATCGCCACTTAGTAAATTAAAACAACTTTTTGATCTTGAATATTAGTCACATCTAAGGCTAACAAATTTTTGGAGTATTTATATTTAACAAAATAGTGCTAAGAGTTAAATAAATCGAAATTTTTTATAGGGCAATTTTAAGAATACAGACATTGCCACTGAATGCAAATTTTTGCTTTTGAATAATAAATATCAAAGAATTACTTGAAACATTTCGGAATGTTACAATGTTTAAAATGCATTTTATCCATTGTGACATTGAAAGTGTTTAATTGTGATAAATTTAGTCGATATATATTAAAATACTAAATGAAAACATGAAAGTTATCGTATTATAATAAATGGCTAAAATGTATAGAGACGAGTGTTCCATTATTTTCCCTCTGTGTTGAAAGCCCACATAAATAAAAATTCGTCCATTCTTGGATTAATGAACATTATTTATGAACATAAATTATTCTAAAGGACAGGAAGATAAATAAAGGCCCGACCTTTAATACAAGCTTAAACTAGAGATATACGAAAGCGGCAAGTTATTAATGATGCGTAAAATTTGGCACGGAGCATCGCGAAAAATTTGATATGTTTAAAAATGAAGGATGCAAATGCAATCAGTCATCCCGCCTTCAAGAAAGTTGAAGTCTACGGAAAAAAAGGGGTTATCTAGGTAAAAAGAAAGAGCGTTGAATATCTATTTCATGTGGAGTACATTGATAAATGGCATGTATCAAAATTCTATATTTGAAAAAGGTACTAAGTAACAGTCGAAATGTTTCGTATTAGAATAAAGTTGTTTCAATAAATCTGCCCAATGATTCCTTAATTTTTTCAAGTAAAGTTAGAGATGAATATTATATTTTATTAGAATTATGGATATTCTAAATGATAAATTTTGTACTCTAATTTCAAATAGTAAACGGAATAAACCTCCTGTGCCTCCGAACCAGACGAACGACTGTCCAAAAATGACGGTTTGCAGTTTTGCATGTAGAATCTGATTTTGCATCAAGCCATAACAACAGAAGTCTGTTACAAATTCTCCCTTCATAACCACTCGGATTATAAGCGCGTACATCCTCATTGGCCAGGGGTGGCGAACCTTTATGTATCAACGTGCCATTGTTTCTAAAAAAATGTTTAATGAGTCATAGACGTGTCGTCAAATAATTTTGAGTTCGTGATTATTGGGAAAATAATAATACTAAATGCTATCAACTCAAAACTCTTTATTTACTACAAAAAAAATACATTTTGCAATGCCTCAGTTATAACGCGTAATTCAAATTAAAGTAACATTAGTGCGACTTCTGTTGTTGCAGATTAGATGACAAATAACTATATTAGGGTTGTAAGATGTTACTTTTAGCAGGATGCATGCTGAACTGGAGTCATCTGTCAAACGGTTTCTAAGCGAGTCTTTAATGTTATACATCTCTGTAAATAATGACTCGCAGGCATAGGTAGATGAAAATATGGTTAAAATAGCACGAGCCAGTTTCTTCAAACAGTTACATGTGTCTTGTAGCGAATTCCGTGTTTCCAAAATATGTTATTGGCATTTTTACTTATATTGCTTGTCAATCTTTCTGTTTCAATGAATTCCAACTCTTTCCTTGTTTCAATAAATTTTTGAATCCATATTGAACTAGACTGGAAATCAATCAGCTGCATTCCAAATTCTTCAATTTCCAACCAATTTGAATTGGGACAAGTTCAGTTTATCAAATGAAGTCACATCAGGGTACATAACAAATTTGAGTGTTTCCGATAATTCTTTTTATGCCCGCCGCCGCACCACGCGCGGACACTCTGTAGCGTAGGATCACTCGCGTTCGTTCGTAATATTGTGTTCGTTCGTAACTTTGTGATCGGTGGCGTGCCCAAAATATTGTGCCGCGTGCCATCAATGGCACGCTTGCCATTGGTTCGCCATCCCTGTCATAGGCATTAGTAAATTCTTCTTAGTTTTTACGTTCTTTTGAATGTTGTTATAATGTGATTTACGTTCGTTTGGTTCTGAGGTACGGAAACAGCCAATTTTGAACCGTAGATGAAGAAAACGATGTTATTTTCATGCCACTATAGCAGGAGGATTTCGATCCTGGATGTCAGATTTCTATTGGGATTTACGGTGAACCTCCTCCACTTGCACTATGATCTTTGGTGGAATCGGGTTTCCGATCCGAAATTCTCCTTTCTCGAAGCCGAGTCCTTGTCACCAGGACACCTGCCTCTGAAAATCTTAGAGAAGCATACTTTAACAGCTAACATAGAAAGCTTTTTCTAGTTACAAGAACATGGTATAAAAAGTCACAGAATAAATAAGAATCTGAAAAAGAAATGGAAGAGGTTTAGATTCTAAAAAGACAATTAGTTGCTTCCTAAGCCCGAGGGTCCAGCCAACTCGACTGACAAAAAAGATATTTCTCGGATCAGATTCCAACAGCAAATCTGACTAATAATGTTTTCCTTTAGTTTTTCACCAAAACTAATGAAGCCATAGGACTTATGTCCAAGTCATCATCATCAAATATGTACAATAAAATGGTAAATATGTAAAATAAAATGGTTTTCTTCCATTTTGCTTTCATTCTAATTGTATTTTTCGTTCTGATTTGCTTTTTTGTGTTTTATATTAAGGTTTTATTAATGCTTTCTTTTTATAATTCTTAACTTAATTTTTGAAGTTCTAATTTTGTTTTCGTGTATTCTATGAGATGCAGCTGCATTTGCGCCTTTCTGTATAATGCAAAAGAATTTTAATTAATTTTTAATTCAAGTTCTATTAATATTTAATCAAATTTTCGTTAATTTTTATCAATTATAACTGTTACAATAAAATGGTGTTTATTAGTGTTAATAGTTAATTAATAGTTAATAATTATAATTAACAGGGTGATTAATTGTCAGTAGAGTTTATTAAAATAGTGTATAGTGTAATAGCATTATTATGAACATTGAAATTGATTAATTAATATCAAGAGTCTTCACAACTTTATAATAGCGCCCATTCTATTGATTATGTAAGCAAAGTTACTTTTAGTTTAGTTTCTCGCATTTTGTGATTTAGTGCACTTTTTCTGAAAACAGAGAAAACTATTTAGAATAAATAATGCATTGTCTTTATCCTGCTAAAATTTCAGGTTTCCAGCATTTTGAATTATAAAAGCACAATGCCGTTATTTCTGCACTGTATTTATGTAAGTCTTAAATTTGAATTTAGTCATAATTTATTATTAATGAATGATATTAATTTATTCTTAATTTAACGTTCAGGGACGTTTTTAGTTTTTACGCTAACAGGTTACTTAAAAATAAAAATGCAACACATGAATACACGCATACCCATATACAAGAAGAAATACGAAAAATGGTGTTTTAATTCGATAATTCATTTCGATTAGAAACAACAGGTTTTGTCTGGCTTTTGTTTATAAATTCCTAATAACCAATTTTGTTGATCGTATTTAGAAAAAAGATTCCCAACGGAAATAGATTGATCGAATCTTTTATATCAGTAAACATATACAAGATGATCAATAAGTTTAAAGGTGATTTTAAAAATTAATTTCCTTTTTATTCCTATGTAGATTTAAAAATTAGAAATTTGGTGGATTTACTATGGATACTTACTGCTGAATAAAACGTTAAACAAGAAAAGCTTATATTTGAAAAAAAAAGAAAGTCAATTATTTTGACTAAAACAGAAAGCGCTGATTTAAGATCTTAATGCAAGAAATATGCTTGTGGATATCACTATATTCGATTTTAATGTGCGTTTTGTGAACAGAATTCCGTGACTGACTCGTTTCTTACAGAGAGACCACGTTCCACCACCGCAGAACCAAACTCGACGCGTAAAGGAAAGAGTAGAAGAATATTTTTGATACAAACTACCGTCGGACCTCTATTTAACGAAGTCACTAAATCCCGAAAAAAAGTTCGTTATATGGAAAATTCGTTAAATAGAGATTCACCTTTTAAAATACTTTAAACTACACAAAACGGATTTTAAATTCATAAACACTAAATATTATTAAATAAGCAATTACACACCTTTATTTTGTAAATTAATATCTATTTGTTTTGTATACTATTTTACCCATCAAAAAGAAATCTGCAAGGAAAACAAGAATAAAACAAAACATTGTCCGGGAATACACTGTGTTTTTAATTAAAAAAATAATTTATATTAAAATTAATGAATTTTAGCATTTTATCATACGAAGGTTTGTTGATTTCTGCATCATGATCATTTCCATCTTCATCATTTTCGTCTTCATCGCAATTCATTGCTGTATTGTTTTTATTTTTCACACTGTCCACTTCAAAACTGCTTCATCCACATCTTCATAGACACATGCTTTTAAACGTTTTTAGCAAGAATTCGATGAATCATAATTTTGTATCTTATCACGATTTTTTTTATTATGGTTGATAAGCTGTTTGGAGGAATACCCAATTTTAAAGCAATATCCTTTTTTTCACGCCTTTCTCCACCTCATGAAGAATTAAATTTTTTTCTTTGATTTTCAAGCACTTCAGCTTTGACATTCTCCATCAAATGTGTTAAATAAAAGAATAAGTTTGAAATGTTCAGAAATAGTTTGAGAAATAAGGAGAAAAAATATATTGGATCACAAGAAAAAGTTCGTTAAATAGAGAATGTACTTCGCTATTTGGAGGTTATTTTACGAAGAAATTCGCAAAATGTTCTTGGTTCCAAGAAACAGTTCGCAAAATAGAGGTCCGTTAAATAGAGGTCCGACTGTAATTGACTGTTCATTTTCGATATAAAAGTTCCAATCGTTTAACTTTTTTTCCAATACAATAAGTTATTTTACAACATGTTTTTCCAAAGAAAATTTCCCAATATTCTAGTTTCTATATCTGGAAAGAAACAAAAGGAAATTAAACATCACAAAGGTTATGGAATTTTAAAACTACATAGGAACTTATGGGCCGCATTGTGAAATCTTGCAGTTTTATTGTATACATAATTTTGAGATGAAACTAAACTGATTTTATACAATGCCGTTCTGAGCTGTTTTACAATTTTTTAATCATATTATCAATTATTTTGTTGAGTTTATTTCATGCAATTTTTAGAATAGCTATTTCCAGCGCAACAGATAAGAATCTGGAGTCATTTCAAAGATTTTATTTTGAAAACAAGAAACCATTTTATTAATTGAATTTTGGCATTCCTTATTGACGACAACTATCTTCAAAATATGTACTTTCAAACCTCTTATAGCACGGCCAGTTCATTCTATATTCTATCGAAACCGCTTTGTCACCTAATTAGGTTGCAATTTTGAAAGGTAATAAAACTCCAGTAATATTACATTTAAATTGGGTAATTTTTCTAAAAAGAATGCTACCTTGCGCATATGTGTAGGAATCGAAATAATTCCAGCATAATGTCTTTAATGAAGAGATCACAGATTTCGGCATATTTTTTTACATAAAGAGAGATTTATATTTGGCAGTGTTTGTAATTATTAATTTCATTTTCAAAATCTTTGTCTATACTTTCTCATCATGTATGCTTGTTATAAAGTTTAAAATTCTGAAATCTGAATTTCGTACACCCACAATTCATATAAAGCCAATGTGTGTTAATCTCTTAAGAGACATTTCGTTAATTGTATAAGAATACAATTAATATTCTGTAATTTTTAATAGCCAAGTTTTTCAATTTATCATTGTTAATATGACATTCGTTGCTCTAAATTTTCTGCGTGTAAGTATAAATTTTATCTATCAGTAGTTCGAACTGATAAGTATTCAGTGTCGAATCCAGGATTCGGGTCTAGAGGGGGCTGAGTCATAAAAATTTTGTGTCGTAATGAGGAATGTCAAACCTCATGGCTTATGTAAACCAAAACACTTTAAATTTACATACTTTCCTCACCTGACAATGAGAATCATAAAGAACACTACAATACTTTCGATAATTGAATAAAAAATACAATGAAATAACTAGCCAGAAAATGTTTTCGACCGCGCCAACGCTACAAGTGCAAGTGGAATGACTAGAAAAGTGGAAAATTTTCGAGCCTGTCAAGTCAGAAAGCAATGTTGTCACGATTTTATTACTATTTTTTAAAAATGAAAATTAAGAACAAACAGTTGTAGTGATTTTACATAAAATCAAGAATTTTGGTTTACCTCTGGGGGGGGGGGCTGCAGCCCGATAGCCCCGCTGGATTCGCCACTGTAAGTATTTGAATGACGTTTCCAAACATGCAGCTTTTGAGTTGGATGGAAAAACATTTTGAACTAAATTTATTTACTTAGCGTCGAAAACCAATTGGAGATGTAAAAACCATCTCCAATTCGAACAAATTTCAATGATTCTAATTTTGCTTCTGATGAAATTTAAAATAGTTGTTAATTTCACAATTCCAATCATTGCATTTTTTTTTCAGGTTTGCGACGCCAGGAAAAGCCTCCTTATTCCTACATAGCCCTAATAGTGATGGCCATTCAGAGCTCTCCGTCCAAGCGCTTGACCCTCAACGAAATCTACCAGTACCTACAGGGCCGATTCCAGTTCTTCAGGGGTCAGTACCAGGGCTGGAAAAACTCCGTCCGACACAACCTCTCCCTCAACGACTGCTTCATCAAACTGCCCAAAGGTCTGGGCAGGCCGGGCAAAGGCCACTACTGGACAGTTGATCCGGCCAGCCAGTATATGTTCGAGGAGGGTTCCTTCAGACGCCGACCGAGAGGCTTCAGGCGGCGATACCAGGCGTTGAAGCCGTACGCGCAGTTCTACCATTCGGGTGGAGTCAATAACTTTCTGGGTAAGTGAAACGGTCAGCAAAAGAATTGTATTAATGTTTCACGTTATTTTAACCCTCTGACGGCATAGTTTTTTTGAATTACTATTTAGACGCAACGTTTTAAAACATGTTCAAATACCTTTGAACGAAGCGAATTGTTATTTACATGCAGGTCTTTATTAGTATAATACGATTCAACGTTTTAAAAGTACTAAATAAATCCATTAGCTTTCGAAAATCGCAGGATACAGCAGCAAACAGATGAACTTCCAACCCGCGGAAATAGCGGGATAAGCAGTCAGAGGGTTAAATGTCAGTTGGTCATAATTATGTGTGCGGATAGCATACAAGTTCATTTAATGCGGTGATGAACCCAGAGAGTTAGTAGTGGGAAACAAGAATAAAATACTGATCACATAGGCATGAAAAGATGTTTCATAAATATCGACACAATGAATTTCATCAAATAAAATCACACTCATAGAGCACAGTCCTAGATGTAGTATTCAAAATAAAAGAGAGTATTTTCGCCGAACAACCGATCATGGATTGTTTGACTGAAAATTTCGGTGAGGAGACAATGATATTTTCTATGTTGTCTCGTAAACATCCATAATGTCTTTATTTGTATTCAGACTCCTAGAACTTTCTTATGTCACCAAACTTAACTAAAAC
>BGPR01001707.1:214245-227312 GCA_013235015.1 Araneus ventricosus
ACTTATATTCAGACTCCTAGAACTTTCTTATGTCACCAAACTTAACTGAAAAACACCAAACATAGATCGATTCGAGCCGACGCTTAGCTCTGCTTTACATCATGGTTGATGGATATTTTCATAAAAATTATCTGTGTACTTCTGCATGCAATAAAGCTTATTTGAACATAAAAAATTCTGTAATTATGTGCTTTAGACCACAGGTTCTCAACCCGTGGTACGCGTACTCCTAGGGGTACGCAAAGGACCAGTTGGGGTACGTGAGCTCAAAGTTGGTAATGACGGATACAAGAAAACATAAGGGATTAAAAAAGTTACAGATTTTGTTTCCCCAAGTTCCTGTAAAAAGTAAAAGTGAAAGTTGTGCAAGTCCTAAACCTGCCCTCAAAATAAGAAAAAGGAAAGCAAAAGGAAGTGTAATTTTTAGCTATCCTTTTAAGTTAATGCGCAATTATTACAATACTGATTTTATCTGTTTTGGCATTGAACTAATATCATTCAATTCCTACTATTAGTTCACACTCTCCCTATATATATATATATATCTTGTGCAAATTTTCAATCGTTAATAAAATACTTTTTATTCATCCACTCAAGTTCAAATACATTTTTTAAACTTGTAGTGGACGACACTTGATGTTAATACAGTTTTTTCAAATATTAATTCATTGATTAAATTTAGTTAATTAATTTTATTTATTGGGGCCTTTTGTTGCCAAAGTCGCCAACTTTGCCACCAAGTCGTCAAAATGGTCGCCAAATTTGTCGCCAAGTTTAGCATCTCAGGGAAGCGACTTAATAGCTTCGTAACAATATTTAACATGATAATGTTTTTAAGCCGACATACCATCTATAAATTACGTGATGCGAAAATCACACGCTGAAAAAAAAAGGAATATAAAAATAAACTCTGATAATAGTCCAACACCATAGATAGAAAGGAAAATGGAAAATTGCAAGGAAATTCGTTTTCTATTTTGCCACTTAATATTGTGATTCTGTCATATGTATATACATATTTATATTAATTGTAATTATTTAATAAAAAGTAACTAAAATAAAATTTTTCTTTGTTGACCTAAGTAGGAATTGACTTAATTTTTTTATATATATATATTACTTGTTGTAAAAGTGTAAAATCAAAAATAAGACCTGCAAATGTTATAAATTCGAGTCATTTGACTCTTAGGCCCTTAAAATTAGTGATAAAAACTTCTTTGTGTAGACGGATGGGTAGAGGGGAAGTTATGACAGTAGGGGGTACGCTAAAATAAAAAGACTAATCAAGGGGGTACGCGAGGGAAAACGGTTGGGAACCCCTGCTTTAGACAAACACGTCTTTGTATGATAAGGAATTAAGCTATCACATCGAATGATATTAAATTTATAAGAATGGGTGTTTTTAAAACTGAATCAATTTTTCCATAACAAATTTAAAACTGTTTTCAAATGAAAATCACCTGATTACCATAATTTTAGAAAAAGGGAAAAACGAATCTGATGTATGCTATTTTGAAATATGATGTAAAACACATGGAGCTATGAAAAAATATTGAAATATGCAAGTTATTATTTTAGATGAATCAAAGTAAATGTTTACTATCTTATACAATACTGACATTTGGCAACCAAAAATCTGTTATGTTTGTTACAGTTGAAGATGGCTTTACCGATTACGTTCGCGGTGAAGGGCTGAAGACAGGCATTTACTTCGCATTTTTTATTTACTATCTTTACCTGATAATATCTCAAATACAGCGATAAAGGATCCAAATTGCTCCACTCTTAACCCATTATATGCCAAAACTTTTTTATTTCACTTTTTAAAAAAGAAATTACGTTAATATGATAACTTGAATGAAATATGAAGGAAAACGCTATTTCTGAATTTTTTTGATGAAACTGATTAATTAAATTTTAATTAGAATTAATTATCTTTTTAATTAGAAAAATTATTTTGATTGGATTTGTACTTTTCATAGTAGTCAGCACAACATTCAGATGCAACGATCAAGGTTAAAAATTACACTGTTTAGGTAAGGATAAGAAGAAAAAACCCTATTTCTGAATTATATTGATGAAACTGATGAATTAACTTTTAATTAGAATCAATTATCTTTTTAATTAGAAAAAATTATTTTGATTGGATTTTTACTTTTCATAGTAATCAGCCCAACAGTCAGATGCAACGATCAAGGTTAAAAATTACACTGTTTAGATAAGGATAAGAAGAAAAAACGCTATTTCTGAATTTTTTTGATGAAACTGATTAATTAACTTTTAATTAAAATCAATTATCTTTTTAATTAGAAAAATTATTTTGATTGGATTTGTACTTTTCATTGTAGTCAGCCCAACATTCAGATGCAACGATCAAGGTTAAAAATTACACTGTTTAGGTGAGGATAAGAAGAAAAAACGCTATTTCTGAATTTTTTAAATTAAACTGATTAATTAACTTTTATTTAGAATTAATTAGCTTTTTAATTAGAGAAATGATTTTTATTGGATTTGCACCTTTCATAGCAGTCAGCCCAACATTCAGATGCAGCAATCAAGGCTTAAAATTACACTGTTTAGGTGAAGATAAAAAGAAAACAAGCGCTCCAAAAATAGAGATAATGGCAGATAATGGTAACCCGTTATCTGCCATTATCCCTTCGGCAATAAAAAAGAAGTGACAATATTTTTATATTTTTTAATCATGTTTACGATGTTCTATTGTTCATTTACTTATAACAACATTTTGACTTCTTCGCATTCGAAGAAATAGAGAAATTATTGTCAGCGTTTTTGTGATACTCTCAAGAATTTCAACATCAAGTTTTTGATGAATTTTGGCGCTTTTGGCCTCCCTGAGTCAGAGAAAAAAAGTTTTTAGGAATATCACTGTGGGGTTTTCATATGTATGCGAACATGATAATTCAAAAATGCAAGAAGCTGATGGTTAAATTTTTCATGTGTTTCTGATATTTCTGACACCAAAATTGCAAGTTTCAAGTTTGTATCAAGTTTTTGACCAAATCAAACAAAGGAAAGAAATCCTTTTTCTAGGAAAATCCTCGATTTTCACATAGGAGCTATGGAACAACACAAAAAGCAGCCAATGTTCACTAAGATCTTTTCGCCAAACGTGTTGTCACTCACGCTGAATAAAGTCTCATTTGCATTCTAAGTTACTAGATTTATTTACTTGCGCTTTGCCACACTACAGAATGAAAAAGCAAAATACATTGTTTTGGGTGCAGGTTATCGAGACCTGAGTGAAAGATATATTTTAAAAAATTGATGAAAGCAGAGAAAAAATTAGTACACCAACCGGCATTATTGAAAACTTAATTTAATTTTGAGTTGGCGAAAAATTGCTAACAAATAAGAGTGAAAAATTGTTTTCGCCAAGTAATATGTTTTGAAGTTAATTAAAAAATGATATTGAGAAATCATCAGTCAAAAAGGCGATTTTCGAAACGTTTGAAGGAATTTTATTGATGGCAATCAAAGACATTCTAATACATAACACAGAACGCTCATATGAACACATAGAAGCATTGTTCAGAACGTTATGAATAAATAATAAAATGGCCGAGTTTTCAAAATTAAATTTAAAGCTGCTTATGTGTGTATTTATATAAATGCATACATAGTTAGTATTTTAAAATAAATTTATGACTTCTATTTTTATAGGTTCAAGAGAAAAATCATTTATAATGGCAATGCAATTTTTTAAAAAAAATAAATATTTGTGTCAGGATTGAATCCGAGGAAATTGACGTCTTACGAGCTGCATAACTGACAAAACAAAAGTCAGTGAATCCCTGAGAGAATAACAGAAATAAAAATTTATGACATCCGTTATAAATTTTTAATTCTTTTACCATAAATGATTTAATAAATTGTAGGAAGATCATGAATTTATTTTTGATGATACATCATTGTTTGTACTATGCGAACTGTCTTTTAAATACCAATCTAGCCACACAGCCTAGTCGAATCCAATAAATAAAAATATAGGATTTCAAAAAAGGACTGACACAGTGAAGAATATAGCTGAAACTTCAAACAGTTTTTTTGTTTAAATTTTATTGTTAATCGATGCAAACAAATAGTTTTGTTTGCAACAAATAAAAGCATTTTATGAGCAAAAAAGGAAGAAACGTATTTCGAAACAATATGAAAGTAAAAGTAGATGCTTTTTTCTATTTCTTTTTATATAATCTCTACTACTAATAAAGGAGAATGTGTGTGTGTCTGTGTATTGGCATTCTACAGGGCAGACTGCTGTACCCAGAGCTATGAAATTTGACACAAACACACTTTGAAAGGTGGGAATGTGCACCTCGGAGCCCTTTTTTATATTTTAATAAGAGTTTTAATTAATTAAAAATTAAGCCCAATTGTGTGGTTTTTACTTAATAACTTCGGAAAATATTACAGCACAAAAATTAGTTTTACGTCATCTGAAAGTGCAAAACATTACCTTTCTAATGATATAAATTAAGTTTCCGTACAAATTTTCCTCTAATTTTAATAAATTTTTAAAAGTATTTTTTGGCATAATTTACAACAATACTTTTGATTTTTGCAACACAATTCAAACCATTTTTATTGTTTAAAGAAATATTTAATTGCGTGTTTCTCTTTCATTGTTGAAAGATGAGGTAATATCCTAAGGCATTTTTCTTTCATATTTTATTTCATGAAAATTTTTGTAGAATCATTAAATAAAGCTCTCTGAGATATTACGTATGTTAAGAAATATATCCAGTAAGCTGAATGATTATGGTTACTATGTTTTCATTCTTTATTCGCCATATTTTAATCCAGCTAACATGCCGCTGGTTATGAAATGTACTGCGTCATTTTATTGTTGAAATAAAATGCAGATTTTGCAAGAGGAATAATAAAGTGAAGATAGCGCCGACAATGCGCGATTAGATGTTACATGACATGGTCAGTTATTTAACCTCATTAGGGACATTCATGCAGACAATGAACAGAAAAGGTGCAAGCCACTGAAAAAACACGGATCAAAGTTCTACCACAATCTGAAGTTTAAAATTACATTGTTAAGGGGACCATGAACATAAAATGTTGCAAGATTTAATTGAAATCATATTCCCGGAGAACAAACTGGTCGCCGAAGGCGGCTAGTAATTAAATAAGAAAATTATGCATCTAACCGTCGAGATACGCTGCTACGAAAACATAATTTATTTTAACAAACGTTTCTTTATGTACAAGCTCTTGATTTGATAACACTTAATATCGGATGTACAACAATTTGGCATTGCAACAATTTTTGGTATTTCAGAAGCATTATAATATGACCAGCTCAACGTTATCATGTAAAAGAATTACCGAAAGTTGCGTCACGCATTTGTCAAAAAGTTTTTAACGGGTTAATCTATTAATCTATAAAACATATTTTCGTTATAATATCTTAAATAATAAATCCTGAAAGTTGTTGTCCAATTTTAAGATTTTCTTCAGTCTTCAAGCTCCTGATTAATTTTTGACTGAAGTGATCTGGTAGTTGAGTTTCGGTTTCGGGACCGAAGGATCACGGGTTCGAAACCTGATTCCACTGAGGGAAGACTTGTGTAAATAATTCGCATTCGAAAAAAAGGACTAAACGTTTCACGACTGCGATAAAGAGCAAATCTTATTTTTGACGTAGAAATACGTCTCTCCATAGTGGTCGGGAAAGGAAAAAATTATGACGCTTTTTCACTTATAGCTCCGCAACCAAATAACATAGAGAGTTGGTTTTAGTTTCATTTAACAGAGAAAGGTGGATATTGAAGATTGTAAAAAAGAATTTCAGAATTTGGAATTACGGTTTAGTCACAGTCGAGTTGAAAAGTTGAATGAAAATCACGGAGAATTTTGATGACGTCACAGAGTTCTAAATCATGAATCAGTCACATAAATTGAGAGTTACAAAGAGCTACTCCAGTCACATAATCTCAGAGGCACAAAGATTTACTTCAGTCACATAGTCTCGGAATCACAAAGAGTTACTTCAGTCACATAGAGCTACTTTAGTCACATAGAGCTACTTTAGTCACAGAAAGTCACAGTTGAGTAAGGTAAATAAGTTTACACCCCTCAATCCCAGAGGCCGTTTCTCAGGGAGGGACAGCCTCTCGGTTTTTTTTTTTGGGCTCGAGGTCTATTGTTCACAGAACTACTAGTTCATAATAACCACAAAACTGTCTGAACAAACTTAGTAAAATTTCACTGATATAGAGAATAAAATGTATTATGATCAAGGAATTAAAAGACAGATTATATCATTTCGCTGATCAATTCGAATTTAGTTTTTCTTGTCAAAAGAGTTGCATTAAGACTTAAATGCATTTAATTTATTGACAAAAAAAATTTATTTTCGGAAAGAGGAAATTCAGAAGGGGGGTGGCACCCACGTTTATTTTTCTTTCTTTTTTTAGTTGATAAAGAAAAATATATCACTGAAAGTAAAACTGAGAATACTTATATGATTTTTCTTAACCTTCTGGTAATTTTAGAAGTAAAAAAATCAGCTGATGGTTAACAAATGAATATTTTAAACCTTAAACTGTACACTAAATGTTTGTTACTTTATTATACGTATAGTATGCTATTACAAGAATATAACATTTAAAGATAAACCCCGAAGGAGTAATGTATATGATGTTTTCCAATATGAATTTTATGGAAAAAAGGTAATAAACTGATTTTAGAGACGACGCATTGTTGTGTGCCTTCGTAAAGCGTTATTAAAGTTTTGCAATACAATCTTCGCTCAATTTTTGCACAAATGTTAACACTTTTCAATATTTTTGAAATTATATCAACATAATTTTAACGCCAATTTTTAAACATTTTATGATATTTATATAAATGTCCATTACCGTGAATGGATATATTTTTCAATTCCTACTATTAGTTCACACTCTCCCTATATATATATCTTGTTCAAATTTTCAGTCGTTAATAAAATACTTTTTATTCATCCACTCAAGTTCAAATACATTTTTTAAAACTTGTAGTGGATGGCACTTGATGTTAATACAATTTTTTCAAATATTAATTCATTAATTAAATTTAATTAATTAATTTTATTTATTAGAGCCTCGCAACTTTGCCACCAAATCGCCAAAATGGTCGCCAAATTTGTCGCCAAGATTAGGATATCAGGGAAACGACTTTATAGCTTTGTAACAATATGGAATATGTCATTGCATTTGGATGTGAATTGACAGGCAGAGTTGTGTTTTGCCATATGTCTCTGACATTGGATGAATTGATTTCGTGTGTTGATTAGGAATTTTATTTAGCAAATTGCTGTTTAAATAACATAACGATAGACAGATACATAAAGCAAGGAAACAGCATCTGAATCGTAAAAATTTTAAAATAACCAGTCTCGCAGGAATGCATGTTGTACTTGTGATTACTATTTTTTGTGGAAAATTCTCATTTTTATTTTCTTGTATATAAAATTGAATTTATATTGTAATCGTCAAAAAATTTGGTCTTGTAAATAGGAATTGACTTAAAAATATTTTTTTTTTATATTACTTGTTTAAAAAAAGAAAGTAAGTCGGAAGTAAAGTTTAAAAAAACAATGAATAGAGAGAGAAACATTAGTGTTTCATTTTTTATTGTATTTTCCTTAATTGTATGACTGTATTGTGACATTTTGTTATTCATTTACATTGCCATTAATGCACGAACTCTCTTTTCTTTAATTTTTCTTCAGGTTTTGATGGGATTTCATTTCCAGCGAACAACAATGGTAGCTGCTGGCTTCCTAATCCTGGTAATTATCCGCCTATGTCACAACAGCAATATTTTCCCCAAGAAAGCCTGCCAAACGCTAATGCTTGGCCGTCCAACGCGGTACCTCCTCACTGGCCTCAAAATGAGCACATTTTTGGCGACGGTGGAGCTATGCAGAATACGCAAACGACTGGAAAGCAAATTTCCGCACTAGCCGATGTCCAGAACTACGCCAATACCTTCGCCAACGCAATGTCAACGCTGGCGACTGAGATTGAAGACATCGCCCTCAGCAAAGAGCAGCAAGATCGATCAGTTCCTCAAGTGCCCGTCTACCCAAACCAAAGACCACCAAATTCTTCTCAGTTTGGTCAGCCCGAACAGGTGGCACAGACTGGCTGCAACGCGAGACAGGACTGGGCATTGCAGTATTCGAATTTGCAATCGGAAGTCAATGGACTGCTGGCACCTCGACCACCCAACCAGACAACAGAACACGCGGAACCTAGTCCTCATCTCTCCCAAAGCAACGACGTGTCACCCAACCCTGCCAGTGCAATACCTTCATCTGTGTCGCAGTATCCTTGGTTAGTCAACAGGTGGACGTGCTTCTGAATGATTGCTTCATTGTGATTAGGAGTAACATGAAATGTGGTTAATCTGTAGTTAACGGTCTTGTTTTCCGCTATTTGGCGCCGCCAACTACACCAAACCAACATAAGACATTGCGCCAAGTCAAAATGGTGGAAAACAAGACCGCACCCTAAACTACAGTTTTATCCATAAAATATTTCATTTTAATCATCTCAGGAATGTAAAAATGAATATTATATTAATTCGAATTTTATGATACTATGAGCTTTGAAGAAACTGCGATATTTTAAGCTGTAGGAAGAGAAGGACTGAAATTATTAAATTTGGTGCATGTAGTTGAAACATCTAAAATTTTAAATACTTTCCTATGTTTTTTTAAATGTTGGATTACACGACAGAACAATATTTTTTCAACGAAATTTGGAAACCTAGCATTCTACAAGGTGTCTCAATATTTGACATCACACACTTTGAATAATTATTACCCTAAAAAATAACGACATACACTAAAAGTTTCGTAAATCAAATTAATTAATACAAATATAGAGTTTTGTCTGCTAGTTTTTTAGAAGAATGATGCAGCATGGAAGTTTCATAATTGAAATTAATATAATAATGCTTCTTTTTTTCATTATATTTTTAAAATATTTAATGGAAAATTTTTTATGCATTTAATAATTCAATTAATCGTCATTATTACACTTACGGGAAGCTGATGATCTTCATTTGATAGTAGAAGGCCGTATCAATTTAAATTTTAACAGTGTAGAGTTGTTTAGCAGAGTTTGCATTAATTTGACTCTTCGTCTTCTNTGGAAGTAACTTGATTGGCGAGTTAATGGCCCACGATGCGACCATTTTCGTTAACTGAAAAAAAATTATATATTTATATTGATTAACTTGAGCTATGAAACTATGGTGCATAGTATCATTCTCTTATCTAATAATTATTCAAAGTATTCTAATATTTTTGAAACATCCTGTATAATAAAAATTGCAGCATTAGATTTATTTCATTAGGAAGTCAATAAGTTCTTTTGCTTCTGATTATTATATAGAAAACCTATATGCATCTTTCTAAAGAAAGATTAAACTTCTACAATGTACAGTTGAGCGCATTTACTGATAAATTTAGCTGAGAAGACTTTGCCGCAAGCAATAGAGGCGTTTCTAATTAATATGAAATATTCTATGAAAAAGAAGAATTTTGTAATATTTTTTTCTGGAGAAGGTGAAGGAGAATATTGAGAGTGGTCTGTTTTGAAATGTATAATGTTTTGAAAGTAGCTACTCTAATTGCAGTTTAGATGTTTACGAAGGAATATTAATGATTGTATAAGACTGAAAGTTTAACCATTGCATCAATTTAAAAATGAATTATAATAAAATAATGTACAAAGCATTAGTTTCTGTGTCTTTATTTACAACTGCATTAAATTGTTGTAACTGCATTTCATTACAGTTTAACAACGAATGATAGAAGGGATTTTTTAAGAACTTAGTCATCTGTCTTGTAAATTACTTTATTTAATGTGCTAGAAAGATTAATTACCATTAAGATTATGATTATTTTCACAAATAAAGATCAAAGGAATAAATAAAAAAAGAAGAAATTCAAATGCTTAATTTAACCGGAATACACTGAACTTTTCTCTCAGAAATTTTTAAGACATATGCAATTATTTTTCATATCAAAGTTACAACATGAAAGATAATCTTTTTTAGTCCGGAAAACTTGGTTTCAATTCGCTAACGATATTAAACTCTTCAAAATATATATAAGCTATTTATGTAAGAAATTTGCTAAAATTTATAATTATGAATCCAACAACCTGAATAAATAATTAATAGTTTAATATCTTTAACATGGTGACATACGAATATATTGTGTTCTGATGCGACATCCTTGTTTCTGATTAATATATTCTGTCTACCTTCATGAGAACACAACTGTAAATCAAGTAATCAACTTTTCTGGGAGAAACAAAGCACGTTTTACATCCTTCCTTTCCAATGAATATTTTTTAAAAATCAAGTGGTGGATAGAATTCTGGTATTATAAAATGCATTGAACCTCTTATTATATACAATAAAACTTCGATTAACCATCACTGTCGGAACCAGACTGAGTCGGCTGAGACTGATAACAGAATAGAAAGATAACAGAAACTTCTTAATATATATTCACGTTACTGTGCTACATACATACAGTAATGCGAATTTACTTCTAGCTTGGCACGAAAATGAAAAAAAGATCCTTTATAAAAGTGAATAATACATACAAATTGTGTTTAATTTTACAAAACGATCAATCTAAACTTCAATATAGGAGTAGTAAAGTATGCAGAAATGACGGATTAAATTTTTTAGACGTTACTCGGGAGGAAAACATTTTCTTATCTATTATTTTTAATGTAAAAAATACTTTTATATATTATAAAGTATTACATAAAATTATCTTATCGTCTGAAAATTTAAAAAAAATTAAAATGAGAATGTCAGTTGAACTAAATAATTTTTAAAAACTGCCGTAAGTTAATAATTTTTTATCATGTTTAGGTTTCTATAGCATGCAAACTATCTATATTGTGAGATGCTTTATAGTATTTGAGAGCAAAATTTGAAGTTTGAAACTCAAAAGTAATCTCTGGAAAACATCAAAGTTATGAAATCAAGATTCAACAGTGATAAACCGTCATTTGAAAATAGTTTTGAATAGTTTTAAATGACATTTATTGATGCCATTTGAACATTTGGTTGCATAACTAATAGCGTGATTATTTTTGACCGAACGAGATTCTTATGCATTATTCGAACATATTCTTATATATTATTATTCGAACATATTCTTATATATTATTATTCGAACATATTCTTATATATTATTATTCGAACATATTCTTATAATATTATTCGAACATATTATTATATATTATTATTCGAACATATTATTATATATTATTATCTGAACATATTCTTATATATTAGTTCAACATATTACATATGTTAGTTTCGAGCATATTCTTATATATTATTATTCGAATATATTATAATATATTATTATTCGAACATATTCTTATATGTTATTATTCGAGCATATTATTATATATTATTATTCGAACATATTATTATATATTATTATTAACATATTCTTATATGTTATTATTCGAGCATATTCTTATATATTTATTCGAACATATTCTTATGCAAAAACATAAATGAAAGTAGAGGGAAAAATAATCAATTTTTTCTTTCATATTTCTTGATAAAATCCCAGAAATTGGACAAGTTTGTTCTAATACAATGTTTTTAATAAAAAAATCGGAATATTTTATTTTATTAGTAGTAGTGTGGTTTCAAAGACATGAAACGTTCAAAGTCATTTTAAACCACCACTTCTATAACTGTAGATTAACAATTTTACAGGCAAACAGAAAAAAATCTAAATTTAAAATCCTTCTGTAAGTAAAACACAAGAATCCTGATTCATCTCTCTTGTCATTTCCATTTGTTAAAAAAGAAACAACCAATCTTTCCCCTCTCAGCTCCTGTGTCTCTCAACCTCTTGTTTATGCTCAAAAATAGCTGCTGGAATATTCACTGCTGTGCTAACGACCAATTAAATCTGGAGGGGAAAAAATTGACAGACTGTCTGGAGTTTTACTAAGAAAGAGAGCAAAAGGTCGGCAATGCAGAAAATGGACTTGTCTCTTGGTAAAGAAAGAACACATACACTAGTTGCTTATTCCCTTCAATCAGTTGCAGAACAAAGTACTAAAAACAACAAATGGGGCTTTTAAAATGAAAGGAACAGAGATTTTAACATGCTTTTGATAATAAAATTCTGATGAGACTAAAAGTTTTTTCAGTTTTATATACCAATAAATTTGATAGAAACCATTTTTTTAAAACACACTTGCGTTGTATACCTAACTAATACAGTGTTTTCATTTAATTATAATTTACGTTCTTGTTTTATAATTGCTGTCATAAATATTATGGAACGTTGAGATCAGTATTTCTCAAATTCACTACAAGATGGCATGATCGTAAGGAATCAAAATTTATCTAAATTAATGACTGATTAAGTGATAATAAAGGACTGAAAAATATATTAAAAGTATTGTCATCGAGAATACTCAAAATTAACAAATTTAAAACTCTATCACTCAGAGAAAACAAGTGAAAATCGGTTATGAATTCCAAATTCACAAATATGAATAAAAATATAAATAAATCCATTGAAGATAAGATCTTATATGTTGATAAGATCTTGAACTTTTCTATCAGCGACGCTGTCTGGAAACAGAAAAATGTTTTGTGACTTTCCACCCCATCCCAAAATGGGATTTAAAAAAATAAACAAAACAGAGCGAAAAAGACGAATCAAAGAGATTGACGATAACTAAAATAATTTCAATTTAGCACAATTGTTCGATAAATTTTTACGTAGAAGTTTTCTAGCGTTGATTGGTAAGTGAAATAATAATTTATTCCCAGTGAATAAAGTATTCAGAGTAAATTCTATAATACCAAATTGAAACGCAAAAGACGTTCTTAACACTTTAAAAGCCGTTTCGGTCTCTCATGACCAAATCAGAAAACCTGCTCGTTCAGGCTGCATCGATCTCCAGTGACCGATGAACAATATTTAGACGCTTAACAAAAAAAATTAAAATGAATTGAAGGAATTTGCCATTAGAACATTT